>CACVKI010141130.1:0-18346 GCA_902732785.1 Trichogramma evanescens | reverse complement strand
AAAACTTTAACACGAAGTACTGCGATAGTTTATTGAATGTCTCAAAAAATTTCACGAAAATCCGTCTTATAAATTATGAGATATGCTAACAAATGAATTCAATTATCGTCATTTGCATGAGAAACAATGTAGAAATGTTTTATTCATAACTCTTAAACTAAGTAGTGAAATTGCGCTAAATTTTTACAGTGCATTTATATTATAAAAATGAGCATGTTCGCGTAATTTGGTTCGATTCTGTCTTATAATTCTTCGACGGAGGTACCTCCTTAAATTTTTTCAGAATTTGTTAGACCTGCTATCACCTATTTTCAAAGGCCCAAATTTGACGCGTTTTTACGTTTTTCTTAAGAATTTCAGAGACCTTTGAAAATAGGTGATAGCAGGTCTCAAAAATTCTGAAAAAATTCACATGTATTCTTTGACTAATTCTTAGACTTGTACATTATGAAATTTTTCGTTTAAGATGTCCCGTTACGAGTTAGAAAATCACAAAGGTTTTTCAATAAATTAGAAAATGATTTTAAAAATAAACCTCAAGGCCCATTGGATCAAAGTAAGCATAGGGGGCTTCATTATTAGGTACCAGGAGACCAAACAAAAATTTTCAGGACATTTGGTGACCCGCATCTCATGTGGTCTCCTTGTTAGAGTTCTTTTTAGTTGAATCAAATGTCAAATTCAAGTTATTTTCATAAACAGTTACTTTTCAATGCACTTTTGAACAATATATCTAGCAATAGTTTCATAATCATCAAATGGTACT
Organism: Trichogramma evanescens; assembly: GCA_902732785.1. Classification (NCBI taxonomy): domain Eukaryota; kingdom Metazoa; phylum Arthropoda; class Insecta; order Hymenoptera; family Trichogrammatidae; genus Trichogramma; species Trichogramma evanescens. The sequence goes on along the minus strand of CACVKI010141130.1, from coordinate 17,580 downwards.
AGAATACAAAAAGTAGATTACAAAATGCTCAAAAAAGTACAAATTTAGTTTTAAAAATATTTAAAAGAATGTTTTATAAACGTTTAGAATGTTTTATAGTAACGTTAAATTGTTGTACACACACAGTGATCAATAATAATATATTGTGTGTACGTATTACTTAGTGCCAGATGTTATAACCTTTACTGTAATATGGTTTGATATTTTGTTCAAAAGATGTTTATTAAAAAACATTTTCTAAATTTAAACATTTTTTTAATTTTGAAGTAAAATAAATCGATTTTTAATAATGCAATGATGGTTTTAGACGATCGAGTTAATTTTAAGCTCTCGCTATGTGCCGAGGGCCGCGTCCAAGTGGTGCAGAAGGTGGCTCTCGTCGTTTTGAAGTGAAATATCTCGATTTTTAATAATGCAATCATGGTTTATACGATCGAATGAATTCTCCATTCTCGTTATGTGCCCACTGCCAAGTCTTAGTGGTGAAGAAGATGGCCCTCGTCGCGTTGAAGTAAAATACTCCGATTTTCAATAATACAATGATGGTTTCGACGATCGAGTTAATTTTAAGCTTTCGCTATGTGCCGACGGCCGCGTCCAAGTGTTGCAGGCGGTGGCTCTCGCCGTGTTGAGATAATAAACCTTGAATTTTAACAATGCAGTAATGGTTTCCACGATCGAGTGAATTCTCAATTCTCGCTATGTGCCGACGGCCGCGTCCAAGAGGTGCAGAAGATGACTTTCGTATTTTGAAGTGAAATATCTTAATTTTTAATAATGCAATCATGGTTTATACGATCGAATGAATTCTTCATTCTCGTTATGTGCCCACTGCCGCGTCCAAGTGGTGCATAAGATGGCTCTTGTCGTGTTGAAGTAAAATACTTTGATTTTTAATAATACAATGATGGTTTTAGACGATCGAGTTAATTTCAAGCTTTCGCTATGTGCCGACGGCCGCGTCCAAGTGGTGCAGAAGGTGGCTCTCGTCGTTTTGAGGCAGAAATCCTAGAATTTTAACACTGCAATGATGGTTTAGACAATCGAATGAATTCTTAATTCTCGTTATGAGCCCTCTACCGCGCCCAAGTTGTGCAGAAGATGGCTCTCATGATTTTGAAGTGAAATATCTTGATTTTTAATAATGCAGTAATGGTTTCGACGATCGAGTGAATTCTCAATTCTCGTAATGTGCTCACGGTCGCATCCAAGTGGTGCAGAAGGTGGCTCTCACCGTTTTGAGGTAATAAACCTTGAACTTTAACAATGCAATGATGGTTTCGAAAATCGAATGAATTCTCAATTCTCGTTATGTGCTCACGGTCGCGCCCAAGTGGTGCAGAAATTGGCTTCGAGAATTGAGAATTCACTCGATCGTCGAATCCAACATTGCATTATTAAAAATCAAGATTTTTCACTTTAAAATGACGAGAGCCAATTTCTGCACCACTCGGACGCGGCAGTGGGCACATAACGTGAATTGAGAATTTACTCGATCGTCGAAACCATCATTACATTATTTAAAATCAAGATATTTCACTTCAAAACGACAAAAGCCATCTTCTGCACTACTTAGACGCGTCAGTGGGCACATCACGAGTATTGAGAATTCACTCGATCGTCTAAACCATCATGGCATTATTAAAAAGAAAGATATTTCACTTCAAATGACGAGAGCCAACTTCTGCACCACTTGGACGCGGCCGTCGGCACATAACGAGAATTGAGAATTTACTCGATCGTCGAAGCCATCATTGCATTATTTAAAATCAAGATATTTTACTTCAAAACGACAAGAGCCATCTTCTGCACCATTTGGACGTGTCAGCGGGCACATAACGAGAATGGAGAATTCATTCGATCGCCGAAACCATCATTGCATTCTTAAAATTCAAGGTTTATTACCTGTGACGTGGTGAGTCATATAGGCTGCCGCGACGCGCCGAGTCAAAGCGGAGTCAAGCTCACAATCGGAGCAAGGCTCTCGCTTTGGCCTGGCAGTCTGCGGCGCGCCGAACGGGCGGCCCGCGTGTGGGCCGTAGAGCGGCCTCGCGCGGAGCTGCACGCAGAGTCGAGTCAGTAGTTGACCGATTGTGTAATCGATCGGACAGCAGCCCAAACGTCGAAGCGTAAGCCTAGACAATTAGCTACATTCGAAGCGTGTTGTGTGTGAGAAGTAACCCGAGTTTTGGTGAGTAATTGTACGAGCGAAGTGTGAACGTGTGTGTGTGAATCGCGTTGTGTGATACGTGTGTGTCCGCGTGGCGCAAGGGTGTGCCAGCGGATAGCCCCGTCGAGAGCGCGAGACTGCAGGACGTTGCACTAGCCAGTGCTAGAGTGTGTGAGTGTGTGAGTGTGAGCGGAGACGTGGTGAATCACCTCGTCGTCCGGGTTCGGCGCGACGCGGCCTCAAGGCCCTCAGGCGACCCGTGCTTCGGCACAACCGGCCTCTTGGCCTCGCGGACGCGAGTACACGAGTTAGGTAGGGACGCGGGGATAGGCGCGGTGGATAGACCTAGCGAGGCATCGGACCAACGTTGCCCGTAAAGAGTCCCGAGATACCTGTGCTAGCCAACCAGGTAGTCGCGTAGGAAGTAAGGCGTTTGTGTCGCTCGTCGGCGACGACCGCACGTCGTCTGGCGCTCCGCTCACGCGGAAAAGTCGACGAGCACACCGGGCGAACAAGCGAATGACGCGCGTCTGCGTGCGAGAAGTAGTCGTGCGAGTGAGACGTGGACGCGCCGTCATATACCTCAAACCGACGAGAGCCATCTTCTACACCACTTGGACGCGGCAGTGGGCACATAAAGTGAATTGAGTATTCACTTGATCGTCTTAACCATCATTGCATTGTTAATATTCAAGGTTTATTACCTCAAAACGACGAGAGCCAATTTCTGCACCACTTGGACGCAGCCGTCGGCACATAACGAGAATGGAGAATTCATTCGATCGACTAAACCATTATTGCATTATTTAAAATCAAGATATTTTACTTCAAAACGACAAGAGCCATCTTCTGCACCATTTGGACGCGTCAGCGGGCACATAACGAGAATGGAGAATTCATTCGATCGTCGAAACCATCATTGCATTGTTAAAATAAAAGGTTTATTACCTCAAAACGACAAGAGCAATCTTCTGCACCACTTGGACGCGGCCGTCGGCACATAACGAGAATTGAGAATTCACTTGATCATCTTAACCATCATTGCATTGTTAAAATTCAAGGTTTATTACCTCAAAACGACGAGAGCCATCTTCTGCACCACTTGGACGCGGCAGTGGGCACATAAAGTGAATTGAGTATTCACTTGATCGTCTTAACCATCATTGCATTGTTAAAATTCAAGGTTTATTACCTCAAAACGACGAGAGCCATCTTCTGCACCACTAGGATGCGTCAGCGGGTACATAACGAGAATTGAGAATTCACTCGATCGTCTAAATCATCATGGCATTATTAAAAATCAAGAAATTTTACTTCAAAACGACGAGAGGCATCTTGTGCACTACTCGGACGCGGCAGTGGGCACATAACGAGTATAGAGAACTCACTCTATCGTCTAAACTATCATTACATTATTAAAAATGGAGGTCATTTACTTCAACACGACGAAAGCCACCTTCTGCACCGCTTTGATCGTGTAATCTTTCGTTGTCTTGACTGACTTTTCAACGATCCGACATTCGCTCGTTAATGTTAAACACTCGCTTATCATGTAAGGGATGCTTGTTTTTTAAAAAAAAAGCAAAATCCAGCGTCTGCAGAAGTTTACAACAGAAAATGTTTGACGTTATGAGTTTTCGACCCGCGTCGGTTTATGGCATTGAGTTTTCGTAGCTTGATTATCGGATAAAAAGCGATCTCTTATGTATGAAAAATCAAGCGACAGCTTTTGCAGCATCAAAATAGGTGACACGCTGATATTGATTGATTAGCATATTTTTCATTTTAGAAAATAACGAAGTTTATTCTTATAAACTATTGAACTCGCCTCAAAAATGTTAAAGCCAACTTCTGCATACTGTTATTCTTGTCAATGTTACTTAATATATTAAATTTATGACTTTTTACATTATTTTCGAAAGATTCTCAACTCGATTACGGTCGAAGTCGATCCTCGAATGTTTTTTTGGTTACTGACGTTTTCGTTGTAGAAAACCTTAAGGCTGGAAAATTTTGTAACTTTTTTCGAATCCGTAATTAAAATTAATTTAAGCACTAAATCGCTTAAAAAACGATATGTAAATTCATCAAAAAATATTTTCTTCAATTTTCAGAAAAAATTTCGCCATAACCTTCGAATTTTTTTAAAGCTTCCATTTTCCATCATTATCTATTGGTATTTATTCATTCGGATAATTATGGTAATTATTTCATTGAATAGGGTAAACCTTCCCTATTAATTGGATATGTGTTTTTTTTTTTCAAAAGAAGCTTGCAATGACAAAAAATTAGATTATTGAATTTGTACGCTTTATATGAAACATACTGTAGATGTAAACTTACATCTACTTAGTACTTTTTCTGAGGTTGTAGCGATGTCTATGTTCACCGGAACAGTCTTCTTTATTCATTTCTCCTAGTGTTGTGGGCGTCGGATGCGTATTCGGGCGTTGTGTCGAAGCGTCGTTCGAGCGAGTATTTGCCCAAGGTATCGGGCTTTGTGTCGAATCGGAATTCGAGCGTGTTACCATGCTAGATGGGGTTTTCTCGCCGCTGGTTTGCTTCACGAGCGATGTGGTTGCCGGTTGAGTGTCCGGGCGTGTAGATGTCGGATTTCAATCTGAACTTGGTTTAGGAGCTGGCTTAAGATCCAAAAGGTCGTTGGAATAGGCTCAAGGCCCGAGCTCGCTGATTGACGGAATGGCTCAAAGTCCGAGTTCGCTGGAGGAGCTGGTTTAAGATCTGCTGCTGATCGCTAAGTTGGCTTAAGATCAGGTTGGTTACGGAATAGGCTCAAAGTCCAATTAGCTTAGTGATGTCCAAGCAGTGTCTGTAAACGCATCACATCGCCTCAGGTCACTTGGACTGTGGAAACACGGTACGAGGCATACTAGGCTGGAGCTGCTTGACGACCCAGTCCTCTGTATGCGGGGCGACTGGATGTCGGCCCGTATCGCCGAAGAGCCAGCATGGGAAACCATATTCTCATCAAGAGAGGACTGGCTGTCTAAGCGGGACAGTTTACTAGGCACCGGAGAATGCTGGTATACCAACGGGTGAAAAACCGGAGGGCTGTGCGGAGCAGGGTACTACAGGTGGGCTGACGGTCGGGGCACGTTTATCCCCCTCCGTCGGCTGGCCACGGTATTCCAAACAGAGATTATGGCCATTCTGGTGTGTTCGTACAGAATGGCTGAACTCGTAACGGAGAGCAAACGCATAAGCATTTGCTCTGACAGTCAGGCAGCCCTCAGGGCGTTGGACTCCCCCACTGTATCCTCGAGGGCGGTCTGGGAGTGCAAGAAAGCCCTGGAGGCCCTGGCAGCTAAAAACAAGGTCCGACTTATCTGGGTACCTGGCCACATGGGCATCAAGGGCAATGAGATAGCGGACAGATTAGCCAATCTGGGGTCAAAAAATATCCCAGAGGGGCCTGAACCAATTATAGGGCTGGCAAGAAGCCAAATCAGGCGCACCATCACGTAGTTGACCGAAGGTAAACACAAGGAATGGTGGAGCGCAGCTATGGGCTGCCGTCAAGCAAAGTTAATGTTGGGCCCAGAGCCCAACAGCGACTGGCTGCGGCAGGCTCAAAACCGGTGGAGGGAATACACCAGACACCTGACACACATTATTACAGGCCATGGGCACCTAAGGTATCATGGCCACAAGATCGGTCTCGTATCAAACAGCACATGCAGGTGGTGCGGTGCGGATGAGGAGACGCCCCTCCAACTGCTCACAGCGTGTGACGCGGCTGCCGAAAGGAGACGGAAATGATTCGGGAACGCATTCCCAAGCCTAGAGGACATCAGAGGCACCAACGGCAGCCGTCTGATCGACTTCTGGAAGGAAGTCGTTCAATCGAACTGATGTCAACTTATGGATTGACACAATGAACCAAGAGTCTACGTGTCGGAGGGGCAACTAGCCCTCCTCCATTTATTTTATTATTATTATTATTATTATTAGCTTAGAGATGGAAACTCTTGTTGAAGAATCTGGAAGCTGGGGTAATGCCTTCAGTAGCGTTTAGATGGACCAGCACATCACTACCGGCGTGGAAGCCACTTAGCTGTGATCTTAAAAAGGTTGATTGGATGCTGCCGGTGGTTTTTTCTCCACCTCGCCTGTCCAAGTCATTTATTGCGTGCGATCTAAGACTTTTCTGGACTGAGGGACAAAGCAGTTCGATCATTGTAGCGAGTTTGGCTGCTTCGTCCTCTTCGGGTCTTAGTCTGTGATACAGCATGTATTTTTGCTGCAAGAACGATCCTGCACTCTCCTTGTCTGTTTGGGTAGTTCCATACAGTTTGGCTGCTAGAGCGCTTTTGATCGACTGACTGTCGAACTGCTCTCTAAGTAGCTCGAAGAAGCGTTCAAAGGATAAGTTCATTGGCTTGTAACATAGCCACCACTTTTCCGCTGCGCCTTTCAATCCTTTCTCCAAGACACTTACTTTATTAGCGTCGGGTATTTGAAGCGCCGTCACGTATTCCTGACACTTGGTCAGGTAACGATCTGGGTTTTCATAATCTAGACTACTGTATTCTGGCAGGGTTGGTTGGATTGAGAAGAGCGCCTGCGAAAAAGCCTCCCAGCTCTGTAAAGCGGGTGGAAATCTTGCGGCCATGTTTAGCGGTAAGTCCTGCTGTGGTCGAATTAGTGGTGATCCGGCTGTTGTAAATTATTCAGTGGTGCGACGTCTTGATATATCAGCGGAGCGTCCGGCTGTTGTAGAGGCACGTCTTGCTCGTCCGGCTGTCCGAGAGTGAATGGCTCTTGCTCTGCTGGAGTCTGCCTTATATTTGACTCGGGAGATGGTAGGGGTACTTCCCTTCCATCTGCCTGTGCCGGTGGTGGGGTGGGCGCTACTGGGTGATTAGCCACTCCCAGAAGTGGGGGAGCTCCTTTCTCTTCGAGTAAAGCTCGAGAGCGAGTGCGCGCCGCGCATGGAGGAGTACGCTCGACTGGCATTGCGTAGAACGGGTTCGTAATATGAGTCTTTGTACTTCAAAGCCCCACGTTGGGCGCCAATTGGTAAGTTCGGTGGGGACTCCAACCGTAACTTGCGACGGATAACCTGTCGCGGGAAGTAGGAGAGATGAGAAGGGTAAATGAGAAGAAGATTGTATAGTGTAGAAACAAAGTTAACTTTTTATTGAAAGACTTCGTCCCTATCCAGCCAACAACCTTGACAACCCGAGCGCGTCGAGTTGTAGAATCTCTGGAAGTCCGAGAGATTTGTGTAATCTCCGGTGATCCGGGAGAGAACACTACTAGAGTGGCGCACTACTCCGGAGGTCCTGGAGATGTGCTCGGCTTAATAGCCCACGAGCGAATGCCGGCAGCGGCCCGGCGCGGACGGCGCGCGACGGTGGCGGTGGTGGGCGCCGCCGCTAAGTCGCGGCTGAGAAGTGGCGTGATCACAGCGAGACTGAGAACCGGCGCCGATCCACAAAGCTCGGCGTGATCTGCAGTGCGCGTATAAAATACGCGACTGGCGTACATCAACATGGTTCAGCCTAAGCGTGAGAAATTTGTACCCAATATTCTCAAGAGAAGACGAGGTCGAGCAGTTGATCGGGCTTCTGGCAATGTCCTAGACTCGGTCTGACGAAGGAGAGATAGTATTTCTCTGGAGGGCGAGACGGTGACTTGCTTAATTTGTATGTCAGCTGCTTTAATTGTGTTGTTTCGCGCCCCGTTTTCGCGTCGTTCGATTCATGCTTAGAGTTTTTGTTTTCTTTTTGTGCAGGAGGTGTGGAGGCTTACGGAGCTCTCATCGAGGCGGTACGCGGCCAGACGGAGATGGCGCGTGAGCGAGCGACCTGCCCAGAACCGAGCTGTGCCTGGAGGAGTTCCGCGAGAGTATGGAAGAAAAAAATCAGGAAAGGCTTGAATAGTCAAAACCGTAAGCGTCTCCACGACGGTGTAAATGTTTCCGCTACGGCTATAGATTTTCGCTTACCCGCGCTATTATTCAACGGTAGTCCAGTAAAGTTTTTTTACCAAGACAATATTCGTGGGCACTTAAGTCGTGAACAGTTAGAACGAATGATCACCGACGCCGGTATTCGAACTTTCACCTTTTCGGGCATTAAATATAATGGAAATACGACTCGCGCCGTCGTTATGTGTCCGCTTCTCTCGTCCGCCTGCAGGCTGCAGCTTGTCACGAGACGCGGACTTCTGACATGGACAAAATACTCTCATGCGTTGGATGACCAGGAGCATTACGCTTCTATACGACCGATTTGGGATGTCCGTCCGACCCACCAAACCCAGAGTCATTGTTAGTTAAAATCTCGACAGATTCCGATTTGTTCGAGTATTTCAGTAAGTTTTTGTCATATGAAGATCTTAGCAACTGCTGGCTTGCTTGCCGCAGTAACAGTTTGGCTCAATTGATTACAAACGACAAGCTTGATTCATCCTGGCCGGGTTTTGTGGGGCAGAACGCGCTGCCCATGCTGAAAAACTTAATTTTACGTTTTCACCCGAAACGCATCATTTTTACTGAGCGCAGTATTATTCGCGACGCTAACGTGGCTCGTCGTGTATTGTCGATTCCTCATGAGAAGACGCTGTATCGTCTTCACTTGCTCGATTTGACAGGTATCGTGATTTCAAGCTCAGTAATAGAAACTGTCAACAGTACTTTCGATCTAGAAGTATATAGATTATCGGAATCGCAGAACAATTTGATTCACGCGTTTTCGCAGGTCAAGGCGAGAAAGCTGTGCGTACTTGGCAATACGCATCTTGGCGGAGAGTTCGTTTATTGCTTGAAAGATAAACATTGTAATGTAGTCTTGCAGCGTTGCAAAAATGTCAATCACAGAGCAATTTTAGAACTCATTAATAATAATATGCTTATAAGAGAAGTGAGCCTTGTTGATTGCGAGTTTGTTAATAATAGCCAATTCGATGATAATGTATTGCTATTGGAGTCTGTTATCAACGAGGATGTATTTATTGAAAAGTTTGCTTTGTCATCCAATACGGTGCCGGGACACGGCACGTTCGACATTCAATCTATCAATCTCACGCATAGTCATACCTTAAAGGAATTATATCTTGCAAATAATGTTTATTTCGCAAGTGTTTTACCGCAAATTATAGAGAAAGTCAATAATCTTAGGATTTTAAATTTGTCGAACGTCCCTATACCGGACTACATAGATATGTCGGAACTTTGGTGCATCGAATCAATTAAAATATACTATTCACAGTATCTTATGTTTTCTCTTGCATCTATTATCGTGGACTCGTTGTCATTTTTGTTGGTCACGAATTTATTAGGTAAAAAGAAGACCAAAGTTCTTGACTTAAACTGCGTTAAGCATCTCATAAGGCGCGAGCCACACACAAAATTTCTATGTAAATTTATAAAGTGTAAGATCGCTGTTTCAGCGCTGCTCAAAAGAGACATACGTGAAAAAAAGTTTGCAATATCGCGAGAGGAAGATATGGTGACTTTGTCACGCAATTGAATAAGATTTATGTGTATGTATTAACTAAAACATAAAGCTTGTATTAAACGCAAGTATATTAAGTTAAAAAGTTATCTTTTTGTTGTTTTTTTTTAAACATAGTCAAGTTATTTATTTTTGTAAGAGTTGAATTAACTCTAGTGATCGAGTATATTTCCTCGCCTTTATGAATGCATTTTTATGATACGATAATTGTTGTGATTCTGAGTAATAATGTATTAATTAAATATGTAATTGAGTTAAAGTATTATCTAATGACTATAAATTTGTTAAAAAACATACAGTGCATAAGCACGTTATCTACTTATAAAAAAAAGAACGGCCGAAAAGTGAAGCCGCGTAAAACGACCTCTGATTGGCTGACACGGACGACGACACCCGAAGCGACCCGACTCACAGACAACAGACAGTTAGTACTTGAGTAACCTCAAACACGAATAAAAAAAATTGACGCGCGAGTTAAGTGAGATGATAGGATTTAACAAGGTACGAACTTATATTCTTTATTACTAAACAAAGAGTTGCACTTTATTAATATCACGATATGTAGTTACAGGCCAAGATCCCGACAGAGAATGACAGCCGGTCGATACCGAACTCGCTCAATAGCTTAATGTATGTATAAGTCCAGTGGAAGAGGTGACGATCGAACCGGTAGGAGAGGTGACGAACAATGGGTGTAGTCGCCTCGGTAGCCAAGATGTTTTGGTTTCGATGTTTTGAGTTGCTGGTCCATTGTTCTCCGCACTCGCAGTCGCGCTTGCACTTATTAATGTATATCAATCTTTGCAGGTCAACAACGGCCAATCAGGTTGGTGAACTGGCGTTTATATAACTCGCGCGAAGCGCGTTTGAATCTTACTACTTTTTAATCTTAAACTAACCTTGAAACACGCGTGGAGCGCGTTTGAAAGATATTAGTGACAATAAAAACTATAATGTATAAGGCAGTAAGCCAAATAATTGAAGTGTTTAAAACACATATGAAAATGTATTACGACATGTGATTTTTTATTTAAAAAAAAAAAAGAAAATATGTTACTATAATACATGTCTATGCGAGATTATAAAGTTATTAAAACTTGACGTTTGTGCGAATATGCGTCTAATTTGTCTGCGAATAACGCAGAGTATTTATTATTATTTTAAATTGCACAGCTTCCGTGCGTATCAAAATACGAAATTTTTTCTTTTTTTTTTATCAATGTATCAATTTAAATTACTGAGTTACATGTACAGTCGACGCTATTTTGTTCATTTCGTGTCAGTCTCATCGCTTCGACCATACTGGCGGGGGGCCATATAGCGTTCGACCGGTCAGTTACCGAGTCTTGACGTCACGTGACGTACGTCTATACGCACAAACTTTGTACGTGACCGCCTCGCAGCCTCGCAGCCTGTAAGCGAGTCGGAGCACAGCAGTTTAAGCGTGCTTATGGAGCAGTCGAGGTACGCGACTACCACTACCGAATAAAACCCCAGTTCTCGCTTACACTCTACACTTGACTCATTATTCTCTCTATCCTCGACCGTCATCCTCGACTCCTAGGCCGCGAGCATTGACGGTCTATACACAAAGGCCTACACGATCATGAGAAATTTTCTGAAAAATTCAGAAATCGATGTAATTGTAGTCAATTTTGAGCCTTTTCTTTGAACTGCCCTTTGAGAAAGATTTAATACTAGTAATTTGGTCGAATGTTATTATAATTTCAATAAAGTAAGTTTTAATCACTTTTTTATTCATGACAATTTTCATATAATAATGTATTTTTATTTTTTTAGAGCTTCGCGTCTTGCTTAAGAATACTTGACTAGTTAGATTATGTTAAAAACGACAAAGAGGCAAGCGTATTTGTGCGCATGTGTGAAGCATTATTGTTTTTGCCTGCAATTTACTTGCAATTCGAAGTTTTAGTACAAAATGTCTCAATGACCCTCGTCAATCGAATGCTAGGCTTCATAGACTATTTCAGAACATTTTGGTTGGGCAGGGTTCAACCCATTAATTTCAGCGTGTTCAGAATTGAAAATCAAACCAATAATGCCGTTGAATCCTACCATAATACGTTCATGCAAAGAATGGGTTTTCATCCGTCTTTTCCGAGATGGCTTGAAGAAATTCTGAAATTGCAAATATTCAATTGGATCGACATTGCAACACAGAAACCAGAATTACATGTTACCAAAAAGCCTCAAGATAAGCTAACTTCCGAAATGACGAGCTGCAAATGGGTGAGAAAATCTTTTTTTTTCATATATATGGCTTTATTTGTATTTTATTGATGATTATAACGTTCCTGATCATTATTTCAGTTTGGAGTTTATATCTTACGGGCAGAATCACCATCCACGAACTCCACGTTTTCGGAGCTGATTTGATCAATGTTAAAGAAGTATTGTATCGTGTAACGGAGTATCCTCGGGATGCGAATACTACGCTTGGCGTGACTTCCACGCAGACCTGTAAAGGGGGGAAAAATACAAGGGTGTGCCGAAATGAAGCTATGTAATCTTAGTTTAAGAATAATCATTAGGCTAGGTTTATTGAAGGGTGCCAGTCACGACTGTGACGCCTAAATAATTAAAGATCACAAGAAAACATAGACAGTTACAAATGATGTTCAAGATATTATAATTAGGCACACGAATATACGTATTACCCGATACAATCTGTATGTGGCTTCTGGACACCGCGGCTAGTTCGGTACAGCGGTAGGTCGTAGGACGAGCTATGCGGGGACGACGTCGAGAGAGATCGAGCAGCAAAGAAGGTATCGAAATGGTGCAAAATACCCGAGAGAGTTGAGTGACTTACAGTGGTTGACTCGTAGTTGTTCGAGGTTGGCGCAGAAGTTGGCAAGCACGGACTGCAACACAGCGAGGGCAGACGAAAGGTAGCCAAGTCAGCAGACAGTCCAAGGACAGTAGCTCGCTCGCACTCGCAGACACGGTGCAAGTCACACACACACACACACACAAAGGAGAGGAGATTAGGCACGATGGCACTTCACACGCGTCCCAACACAGAGTGTCAGCCTCCTCGCACAATCGTAGGTCCGTCAGTCGGCACATGCCCCTTCCACTCATCAGGCTTTCGTCTGCTCATCAGCAGCACACGCTGGACCTGTAGACTACGGAAGCCTGTAGCGGCCACGCGTCTCCGCAAGTGCGCGAGGGAGCCACCGCGCCACCGCGCCACTGCGACGCTCGCTCTATGCGTGCGATATACTTAGGAGTTCGGAGTTCGCGCTTTGCAAAATCCTCGCAACGTTGCATCATCAAATTGTTTGCTAACCCAGAATTGTTTATTAAATATAAAAATGTCGACAGAAATCGAAATAAAGGAGGGTAATTTGTCTCGATTTTTTGAGGTTGAAAATGACAGAATATCATTAACAACCTTAAAAATGTACTACCCCAAAATTTTTGGACTAACCTACAAAAAGGATAACAAAGCCTATTGCGTCATAATGGAGGATAATTTTCTGAAGTGTGTGCCTAATATTAAATCTTATGAAGTATTTGCAAAAAACAAGGTAAGCATAAATTATATACATCATTTTTAATCGATTTTACTGTTGAATATTCTATAATAATAATATCGATATAATTACAGATCATAATTCTGGTACCTTGTCGGAATTCCAACAAGAAAAATTTTTGAACGTAATGAAAGTTCTACATGGACAAGAAACGCCTGAAAAAGAGGTAATACGCTTTTAATTGTTTTATTGACTTTAGCTTTTTTATTGATTTATTACAATTTATAACTTCTAATTAGCTATCTTCTAACTAACTTAGACTCTAAATTCATTATTAATATATTGTTTTTAGAATATAATGAACTTGAATAATCTTGTCACTTACAGCAGGATCGTAAGAAAATTGGAAAAAGAAGATCAGAAGAGTCGAAATTAAAGGTTCCATCATCTGCTAATTTAAGAAAAATACCAATCATGTGGTATCACAGAGATGCAGAAATTCCAAACTTTTATAAGATGCCACCGAATACAGTAAAAGAAATACATCTTGATAGTAAAATAGACTACTCCGTCACTGAAGTAATTTCAAAGTGCATTGAGGTCTATCGAAATGACCTGAACCAAAACTATTACAATAAAAGTCATGTCAACCTTGGAAGGAAGGACCAAACTTTTATAGAAAATTTTGGTTCTCAAGGCATCTGGGAGTATCTGAAAGCAGCATCATCAAAGTCGCATCGAACTATAACTTTATATTTATACACTACAGCAAATCTTAATGAAGATGGAATACTTAAACCTGGTTGTGAAAATATTAAGAAAACTCAAACTGATGGTAAAGAGGAATTGATCGGTAAAGAAAATACATGGACCATTAATGATTTGCCATCCTGTAGTTCTCTATTAAAACCTGGTGCTGCTAGTGATAAAAATGAATCAAAAGAAAACAATAGGAAACTTTTTAGTGAACCGAGTGCCCCTGCGCCCAAAAAAAGAAAAACGTGCAATGTGCTTGATATAAATAATGTGCCGGCCAAAATGGTAGTCAAAGTACCCATACAAGATTTAAAATTTACAGATGATATATTGGGTAAAGGAGCTTTTGGCTTAGTCCGAAGAGGTGTCTGGTCAGAATGTGATGTAGGTATTAAAACCATTGATTTAATGCAGGAAAACCACAAAGACGTCATGAAAGAAGTTGCCATTCTACGACAAGTGAGACACAAACACATTGTGATAATGATGGGTTATTGTGTTGATAAAGATGATTTTCATATTATAATGGAGTACATCAAAGGTCATACATTGCAGGATCTCATCTTTAGGGATAGCATCAAATCAAAATGTCCTTTGAATGCAAGTGATAAAATAAGAATAACTCATCAAATGTTGCTTGGTATACAATTTCTACATGCATTTCCTGACACAATTCTTCATCGTGACATCAAACCGGCCAACATTATAATTACTAGTAATAAAACTGCGAAGATTTGTGATCTTGGTGTTTCTAAAATTAATGAGCTCAACTCTCCGTATATATTTTTTTTTCATATTTATTACAAATATTAATCCTTTACATCAACATTTAAAAGTACGTAAATAAAACGAACGTTTAAATAAATTAAAAGTTTTAATTTTGGGCTTGCTTCGCCTTCCCCATGATGAAATAAAATATGCTTTTACTTACTTGTTAAGAGAAAACTAAAGAAACATAAATATATTTATATATAAACAGCATATTTACAAAAGTACAAAAAAGCTTTTATAAAACATCAACCTCTATTCTACACAACGCTTAACTATCCTAAGAAGTATTCGTTTTTCTTTTTTATTCGATTACATATAAAGATTCACGATCCACGTTTCTAAATTTTCTATCTTAAGCTAAGTAAATTACTGAAATTAATTATTAATTTTATTCTCGAATAATACACATTCAGTGAAATTCTAGGAATTGTTTTTGAAAATAAGAAATACTGTTCTATTTCATTAATAATTTGAAAATTAGGCTGTGATCGTATTCTACAGTTAATTGTAGACACATATTACGTCTGAAAAACTAATTCATTACAAAAAATGATATTTTAAAATATCGATCAAATACCTTAAAAAATTATAATTGAGTTTGAATTTTTTTTAATTTTTCCTTTTATTAAAGAGATGGTGAAGTCATCTCAAAAATAATTTTTTCAATCTTACTTTTAAAACTTCTAAAGAACCCCTGGTAGAAATCGAACATTTTTTTGGCATTGATAAAACGTTTTTTCGGCCATTTAATTTATCGGCCAACTCGCCGTATTGATCATTTAATGGACAATAAATGGTCAAAAAAACGTTTCATTGATGCTCTGAAAGATTAAATTTCTACTTTGTTACAAATTTGATTTTTTGATGGCTTCGTCATCGTCTTTGTCAACGTTTATAATGAACCAACAAAGAAGTAAAACCACTTTATTATTTAATTTTTCTATCGTAAAGAGTTTATTTTCGTGGTTGAAGATTACTTTAGATTCGAATTATTAATAAAAAGTAATATTTGCACTGAAAATTCATACATTTTTTGCGCTCGAAAAAATGTTTACAAATTGATTCCGTTTATATTTTTTAATTATCTAATTATAAGCATTAAGAGTCCGAAAAAGGATGAAAATTCTTCTAAAACTTAGTTTTAACTTTTAATTTAATATTTTATATAAACAAAATGTACAAAGAAATAGAATATTCAATGATAGAAATACATCTTTTTGAATGAAATCTAGAAAAAAATTTAGATTCACACAAAAAAACATGTCGATAATTATAATTAACAAAAATGTCCTAAAATTGAAAATAAAGGATGTATAATTCATTCTAGTTGTCATTATTAACATAAAATTAAGTTCCATAACTCGAATCGATGCAGGTCAGTCTTGAGAAGACAAAATGGACAAATTGCTTCCACATGAAATATTTAAACTTAATAATGTATAAGAAGAGTACTAAATTAAATCTGTTTTACATCAGGTGATAATAGTTTACATTTTAAAATTAAGTCATAATCAGAAATATCAATCGAGTTGCCTTGAGAAAAATTCAATGTCGCTCTCTTGAATCTTCTCGATGTGCGCTGTGGCGGCGAGATTCTTGACTGATGCTGCCACTGGGAGTCACAGGTCTACGTTTAGATCGTTTGAATTTCGCTATGTCCTCACCAAATACGTCTCCAGTTCTCAAGGCAGATATTAAATCATCAAATTCTCCTTTATTATCTGCATGGCCATTCGTGTTGTTTGCTTCATTCTTCTTATTCAATGAAATATTATTCAGAATACCTTCTCGAGAGTTTTTGCGTTCCATTGTACGTTTTTTCAGCTGTTGATATATGAAACATAAATTATTTTTGCTTTTTAAAGTTAAAAGTTCGTAGGTTTTTTGCATAAGATTTTTGCACCAATAATATATCACTCTTGTAAAAAATCGTATGGGATAATGTGAGTTGAAAAGTAAAAAGTTTCTCCTCGCAATTTATTGTACTGATTAACGTTCGTTTGCTTAAAAAACTAAGAAACTAGAGCTTAAATGACAGCGTTGATACTATCAATAGAGTTCATTGGGGTAAGTCATCAAGATTCTTTTCTAAATTCGGTTACAGTGAATACCAACTACTGATGCACTCATAAAGATTATATAGTGCAGCACCAACGAATGATCAGTTTGACATTATTTTTTTATGCATTTCTGCAAGAATAAGATTTGGTTTTATGTTCCTTTGGGATTGAGTGATTTTAGTATGTGTAGGTGTATGCGTGTTCTTTGCGTATGTGGGTCTTTTTCCATCAGAAAACATGTCCTTAGTACCTTTTAAATTATTTAAATTATTACAGTCAACACCTGAACTGACTTATCATTACAAAGCTCTGTACCGCATGAATCTAAATGGAATCATTGATCATTCTTGATCCTAGAGGTCTTAAAATTTTTGTAATAACGTTCTCTTCCACTTCAGTGGGGCAGATTTACAATTAAATTATTTAATCAATCTACCAGTCCCCAAAATAAGCGCTAAAAAATAGTATATTTTTCAACTAGTGTTTCATATGGTTACATATGACACTTACAAGGAGAGCCTTTCATCTGCGGGTCACAGATCCTTACCAAACTTATTTGGGGGTCTTCTTGTACATAATAATAAAGCCCCCTATGGTTACTTTATTCCAATGGGCCCTGGAAACCATTATAAAGCACCATGAAGTATGTAATATAATATAATGTATAAAATGCCATCTATTAGCGTATAATGGTATCAGGTTTACACAGTCAAGTCTAACTGACTGAGAAGTATTTATACTTTGATATTTTAATGTCCAAAACACCTTTTCAATCAATAAACAATTTAACTCAATTGGTTTACTGAAAAAGTCTCAAAGAGCGAACCAATTCAAGCTAAAAT
>CACVKI010141129.1:0-19821 GCA_902732785.1 Trichogramma evanescens | reverse complement strand
TTGGGTCACGAAAAGAGTTTCAAATTTTTCTAATGTTTTCATGGTAAAAAAATATTGGAAAATATATATTTATGTTAAAAATTATTAATCTGGTTAGTTTCATTATAAATATTCATGTTCAATGAGGAAAAATAATTTGTAATAAAATCACATATTCGTCGACTCGAGGTTTTGTGACTAAGCCGCCGCGGCGCCACCAATACTTTTTGGCCATAGAGTCTGACCGTAGAATCGTAGTCAAAACAATTGCTGGTGTCGAGATTGTCACGAGCCGCAATCTGTTTTTTTTTTCACGATGTAAATCGTCAACGTAAGGCCTTTGTTTTAATCGCGCCATAGTAGGAACGAGCTTAGTACGAATCGAGTAACCGTTGGAGTTGTATGGCTTTGCTCGCTCGCTCGTAATACATTACAATCTGCACTCAAATTTTTCATTTAAAAAGTTTTTAAGCATTATCTCTTATAGTTTTGCGCTCGTGTGCTATTCTGGGTGCTACAATTCGTTGTGTGTGTGTCTTTGTGCGTGTGTGCTTTGTAAAAAAGTGAATATAATATTTCATATAGACATGTCTTCCAACGACGAATCCGTCGCGTATCCGCTGCACTCGGCTCTGAAGAGCGGCGACTGGAGCCTGGCCAAGTCACTGCTGACGAGCGGCTCGGATCCGAACTCCGCCGACGAGGACGGCTCGACGCCTCTGCACGTCATCTGCCGGAGGGACGACGACGACGACTTGGCGGAAAGGTTTTTGGCGCTCTGCACCAGCCACGAGCAGCCGCCGCCGCCGCCGCTGCTGATCGACCCTCGGGACAACGAGGGCAAGACACCGCTGCACCTGGCTCTGTCTCGCGGTCGCAAGAACCTGGCCGAGCTTCTGCTGAGGCACGGAGCCGATCCGAACTCGCTCGACGCCGACGGATCGGCGCCTCTGCATTACGTTTGCCGGGGATTCATCGACCCTCGCGTAATGATGAAAATTTTCTGCAAGCACATCGGCGTGCGAGAGGAGGCTTTGGACGACGCGGCCGAGGGACTGCTGCGCCGTGGTACGGACGTGCTGGACTTCGAGAGGGATACGATCGAATTGCTGCTGACGAGAGGGGCCGATCCGAATGTGGCCAACGCGAGAGGCGAGACGCCGCTTCACGTCATTTGCCAGAGGGACTACTGCGATGGCTTGGCGAAGATATTTCTCGAGCTCAACGCGCGAATCAATGGGTCCACGCCACGGCTCGACGCCAAGGACGAGTCGGGCCGCACGGCGCTCGACCTGGCCGTGGCGCGCCTCAAGTGGGACGCGACCGACGTGCTCTTGGCTCGCGGCGCCGATCCCTCGGGCTTGGTTTTTCCCCGGGCCGCTGTGAACGACGTCTTCGCGCATAAGGAGCTGCGCGACGCGTCCTGCGCTCTGGCCATCGTCGAGCGACTGACCGACAACGGCTACGAGCTGGCGCGCGGCGACGCCCTGACGATCGCGCGATTCCTCTCCGAGCGCGAATTCTTCGTCAAAGCAGTCGAGCACGAGAAGTTCGTCGACCGTGCCAAGAGGATAACGATAAGGGCTACCGGCAACGATTCGAGACTGTCGCTCCACGATCTGATTCGGCTGCCGGATCAGGAGGCCGCCGAATTGCTCTCGTACCGGGACTACTTCGAGCAGGCGCGCGAGAAAAATTTCGCCAAAGATCTGCTGCCCGAGAGCGTCAAGGAGAAGTGCGCCGCGCATCTGTTCGCGAAGCTGTCGCGAGGATTTTTCCGCGACTGGGCTCTGGAATCGTTCGTCGAGCTGACGCGCAACAAGCTGCAGTTCGAGTGCTGCGAAGCCATCGTCGACAGATTGACGAACCAAGATCTGTGTAATATCTGCGTGGCGGCTAGCGTTTGAAGCTTTGATAATAAATAAAAAAGAATGAATTAATTAAATTTTGTTTGGATCAAAATTTTTTTCACGACCTTGATTGCATTCGAAGGAAAAATGAACGATAGTTTCGAATTAGTGATAAAATCAATGTTTTTTATTCATAACTTGGCAGATAAACGACGCAGCGTTGTTATACGAAATACAATCGCAGATGAGACGATCTTTTCTTTTTTTTTTTTTTGGTTGCAAGCTCCAGCGGAAGTTATAAATAACAACATGTCATCTCTTTTTTATGGTAACAAAAAAAAGGGAAAAAGTAAACGATCAACTTATACGACAAAAAAGAAGGAAAGAAAGAAAGCGCGATAAAGAGAAGTTTAAAGTAAACGATGTACGAAATTAATGATAAGATCTTTTCTTTTCTTTTTTTTTTTTTTTCATTTTCGAAAATGATTCTTCAGGCGACTTGGCGACGACGACGACGACGACGTGAGTTCACCGTGTCACGAAGCTCTCTTTAGATCTCTCGATTGGCCATCATACACGACGCCAATTTGCAGAAATCGTTTTGGCCTGTAACGAGCGAAACGAGCGAGCGTGTCATGATAATAATAATAAAGTCGATATTCTTTCGTTCGATTGTAGCAGAAAAATTGCGATGCGTCTTTCACTTTACCTTGAGCTTTGCACGTGTCGATGGCTTTGTTCAGCGTCTCCAAGTTCGTGCTGAATTTCGAGCGGAGATTTTCCTCGTTCAGTGCGCCGTCGGTCTTCATCTGCAAAAGGAATTTCACGATTGTAAATTCGCGTCGCGATGTTATTTCGAAAAGAAGGGAAAAATAGAAAATATAGATAATATTTACCAAGTTCATTTTCTTCATCATGCAGGCGTAGTAGCAGTTTCTCTTCTGCTCCATGTTCTCCGGGACTTTGGCGTTCCTCAAGCCGGCCGGGTATTGGGCTGCGTCGAATCGTGAGGCAAAATTTCGCATCGTAAATTATGCGTTCGAATTGAAAATAAGACTAGGGGGCTGGGGAAAAATAAAGTCGAAGCTTACCCGCGTCGAAACCATTTTCCGTCAGGCAAGCCTTGATCAGGTCCTTGCTAACTGCTTGATCCTTGATTGGATCTTCCTGTAAACAGAAAATTTTATAAAAATCGTTTCAAATTCAAGCTTTATTTAAATTCCAGACTTAAAATTTCCGAGAAAATGATACGCTTCTTTCATTGCTGGATTCGAAGAATTACTAATATGATCATACCTCGAATGAAATTTTAGTACAGCGATAATAAAAAAGCAAACATAATAAAAACGCTCAAATGACTTTTAACGACCACGGAGGCTCTCAGAAATTTAAGAAAGAAAAAGCGAGCATTCCTTCGACAAGCTAGCTACTTTTCCGCTGTCTGATATTTATTCTCATGAAAATGAATGAAATCAAAGTTTATCGTTGTTATACTTACGGCGAACACTGCAACGAAGCACACGACGAGAAGGAAAGCGGCAGTCTTCATGGCTATTAAAATGTTTACGTAGTACTATCGACAAAAAAAACAAAACGATCGAGAGCAAGTAGCTATGTAGTTTTCACGAAAAGCCGACACTGTGGGCGCAGAGAGGCAATGCAACAAACCGAATGACAACCGGCCAGTTCGGCCACGGACTCTTATATACCTCGCTCTTATCCTGCGCTTATGCATATAAACACGCACGCACACACAAACACACGAGGCCTCGGATGTGCATCGTGCCGCACACAGGGCATTAATCGTCCACAATCGCGTATCCCAGACGCGATAGCATATATATTATGTGCAGTGGTGTATGTACGTATGGCCAATAATGATGATGCTGCTGCTGCGACAACGAAACAATAAAAAATATATATATAAGCGGGGGTAGGGGGGGATCTCTCGAGCCGCAGCAGCCTCGACGATTGATAAATTGTCGCGCGTGTGTGTACGTGTGCGTGTGTGCGTGTATGCCCTTTAACAGAGAAAGCGAGAGAGGCCCCCACGAGCAGAGCCATCGCACCGATAAAAAGCTCCACTTACGCGGACGATGCGTATATTTTGATTCATGTATAATTCAATGCGACGCGACTGCTCGCTTGAAGCTTGTGTGATATTACGCGCAGGGCCAATTTCGATATTTATCTTCATCTTCAGCACCTGATCGCGTTGGCACTCGTATATTATATACATAAGTTTTTTGAAGCCGATTTTCGTACTTACCCTCTTCTTACTTTTTTCTTCTATCGTCGTCTCTCGGTCTCGCGTGCGCATTCTGTGGCCTAGCATATCGCGCGTGAGAAATGAATGGAAATTGATCATCACATCGCGCTCGACGCGGCACGCGATACGCGCTCATAGTTATCGCGAACGACGAAACAATGTCTCGTTATTGCATCGGATGCATCCAATTATTTCTGCAAATATGCCGTACACGATCTTCTTTCTCTTCGTCTCGATATAATGTAGTCAAGGTTGGCGCACATAATTAATTTCTCGTATCTCCGATACGAAAAATTTTTTACAACTAAATGTATGCGCGCGAATCTGGTGCACACACGCCAAAGTCGTATAATTCATATACGTATACAAACGATCGCTGCGCAGCGATGAATTATACAAGATAAAAATGATGTGTATAACGTTGGAGGGAGAGAGAAAAAAAATTTTTTTCGACTCATCAGCAACTCGCGAGTAATAGCCGTGAACAAAAAAGAAGTAACAACGATCGAACAAACAATATAAGCGTGCGGAGCTTGGGCAAACATTAGCCAAGCGCCCAGAGAGAGAGAGAGAGAGAGAGAGTCGAGTCAAAAGTTACCACCTATATCATCACCCTCCCTCCTCCTTCCTATGTAAACAAAAATGTATGCATAAAAAAAAAGAACGAGGCGCGAAAACTTTGGGCGTTAAAAAAAAAAAAGAGGAGCGTGGAAGGGTTGTTTCGAATGTACATAAGATAGCGGGCGTCAAAGTAAACGCCGAAGGCGTCGCGCAAGTATATCATAACCCGCAGTACGGCTCGTCGTCGTCGTCATCGCTCGCACACGCGACGACCGCACCGCGTATATCGTTTGTCGCGTGCGCGGAGCACACCTGTGCGTGTGTGTGTGTGTGTACATTACATGCATCTACTCCCTTTTTTTTGCGATGCTCGCACGTGTCTGCGGCACGCGGCGATGTACGTATGTATAACGCAATATAATGTATACAACTAATTTGCCAAGTTATAATTTGATTCGGTGATATGCATTGGAATTTTTTTTTTTCTATTCGGCGACCGTAGATGCACGCGCCAAATTGTAATGAGAACTGCTACTGTGATGGTTAGCGAGTTTTTGGTAAATGACGCACACGATCGTTCTGGGTATTATGACATTTTTAACGAGTTACAGATTGTATGAAAAAAAAAGAACTGACGCTGAAAGGAAATGTTTATATTGATATTGATGTGAAAATTTACGTAAAGAATTTAAATTATCACGTGATTTGAATTAAGTTTGAAAGATATTTTCATACATAGTATCGCATTAAATAAATTTAACGCTAGTCTAGAAATTATACTGTTTATGTACGGAATGTTATTGTATTATGAGTGAGTTGTTGCTAGTAACGAGATACCAATGTTTATGTTCGTTCCGAGAGTCTAAGCCCGGCATGTCTTTTCAAACCGATCCTATATTCATCGGTAAAAGTGAATTGATTCAAAAAGTCAACAGACGTAAAATTCCTTAAATTAATTTTTTTTTACAGAATGCAGAAAAAGTAAACATGTTCCCAAGACCGTGCTTGGACTTATGTACAATTATTTTCACTTTTGCGCTTGCAGATTTGCTAATACAGGTACACACCATCTAACGGTGAATACTAGAGCTTCAATAATCACGAAATTTCACATACAATTTTTTGAACAATTCAAGCAACAAAATCAATATCAAAACATCAATTTTCCATCATAGTGTTTAACTTGAAAATATAATTGAATTATTTTCAATTAATTTTGCATTAAAATTAATTCATGTGTGTGCATTTTTGCACTGATACATTCATTTTCAAAAAAGATTTCACGTGAAAGTATCCTTGATAAAATTCGGGAATCGGTTATTTCAATGTTGATACCCGATTTAACATTTCATCTGCACTAAATGTAAAGTTTTTATTTGTAATTATTTATTATATGTACAATATCTTTTCTCCATCTCCCTGCTGGATCGCTCGCTTGCTGCATCAATATAGCGAGGAAGAAATTTTATTATAATCAGACGACACACCGAGAGAGAGAAAGAGTCGAGTGGAAAAGTTCGCCTCTGCACACGCACACGATGATCGCCACCGCCGAGCAGTTGCTGCCTATATACACGATCGAATATAATTATGTTGTCAGTGGCTTTAAATCATGCGTCCCATTGTAATGAAATTACGTGTGTCTGTGTGTGTGCGCGGCACTTGCGCAGGCAGGGGATACTATAATACGACGTGCATCGTTCGTGCGTCGCGTTTAGATTCCATTTACAAAAAGCTCCGCGCGTCAATTTTATAATACATATTATACGATGTATAACGTTTGACAGTGGAAGATTTAAATTTTTTTTTTAACGCGTAAAACATTACTTTAGAAATTTATCGGAAGCCGTATAATTGCCGCGTTTTCTCGTGACTGACGTTTGCGCGCTAACGAGCCAGCAGCAGACAATGAATTCATTAAACTCTTCCCTCGTTTTCTTATTATATCTTTAAACGCGTCCATACTTTAATACCTATCTGTGGCACATTTTCCGACGCGAGCAGAAATGGGAAATTTAATAAAGCACCGATCGTTTATATAATTATCCTATACACTGTACAAGCACCTGCTGCGCTCGCGTGTAAAGGGTTGTCGTTGTAAGGGCGTTTTGCGCCGAACAACACGGACGTTTAACGACCCTCGCATAATCGTGTGTCGTGTGTGTATGGAAATAGTACATTGTTAAAAGACGATTATTATTTTCTCTCTCTCGCGCGTCGAGAGATCGATGCGCGCGGGACGATCATCGTTCGGTCGGACGTCGGGTCGACCCCGCAAATGATTTTTCAAAAAAAACAAAACGCATAAAAGAGTAGGAAAAATATTACTCGGTCGCGTTTCTAACCTTATATACACGTACACACATTTATTATGAATAATAAAGTACGCAAGCGGCTTGAGGAACCCATTACGCTTCGCGCGCGCGGGGCAGCCTATATACATTATGAATGCGACATGTATTTTTTTTTCTTTTCTCGCTCAAGCCCGTGCTTATAGTTTTTTTTTTTTATGCGTAGTAAAAAGCCTAACTATAACGTACGTATATAACGACGATGCTCGAGAGATAATCTCGATCGCGCGCGCGCGCGTCGTTTTTTGCGCTGCGTTGCGTACTTCAGGCAGGCAGGCAGGCGTACTTTTTACCGATTTTTCAATCACGCCCTCTATGCTGCTTTTTTTCCTATCTTTTTTTTTGCCGTGTATATATAAAGTAAATAATGCGCGACGATGTAGTGTCGCGGTGATGATATAAGGATGCAATGTCGCGAACGCGTGTGCTCGACGGACGACGAACTGAACGCGGCGATCGACGGTATTTTGGACGAGGATCGGGCCGAGGTTAGCGCCACCAATAATCATCATTGTCGCGGTGGTAGAAAGCGTAAACGCAACGAAGTAGACGACGACAACGACCTAGACTACGAATCGGGGTTACAGGACGTAGGTATTAATTTTCTTTTTTTTTTACTTTTCGTTTCTTCTCTCGATGAATCCTTAAAAACTGTATTATTATCGTTCGCTCAGCGCACTCAACCGCGTCCACCACCACCACCACCACGTGGCGGCTGTAGGCCAGGCTCGTCGTCGTCTCAAAGACAGCAGCCGCAGCCGCAGCTACGCAAACCCTGCCCGGGTGCTCTGAAAGCCAAGAGATTCTCGCTGCGCGTCATGGAGGCACTGCGAGCCCTCGAGCGCGACAAGATCGCAGACGGCAGGAGCGGCGGACGTGGCTGCGCCAACGAGACAACGACGGCGGGCTCGTCGACCCGCGACATCGTGCGCTACGTCGACGAGCACTTCCAGAGCGACGGCGATCTCGTCTCGCAGGTGCGCACCGCGCTGAAGCGCACCTGTTGCCAGGGGTTCGTATACATGATACAAGCGACTATTGCACGATACGCGTGAAATTTTGATTGTATTATATCGTATATAGATTGGTGAGAAACGAGGGCGACGACAGATTCAGCCTGGTCGAGCCGTTCGCGAGCCTGCTCAGTCGGACGCGTTGCCACAACTCGAGCCAGTCGATGCCGGTCTTATCGACGGAGAGCAACGACGACGCGGCAGCCACGACGACGACGACCGGTAATAACAACGATGCCGACGATGACGACGACGACGACGAGAGTAGTTTTTGCAAACCAGCGGCTCGGAACAAAAATAATAATAACAATAATAACAATCGCAAGAGGAGAGGAGGAAGACGGCGGAAAAAGTCCTGCACTCGCACGGATGTACGTAGCGTTGATTGCGCTCTTGCGGCGACACACGATTTGTACGATTATTTTTTTTTTTTTCTGAAACGAAGGACAGCTCGGACTTGGAACTGTCGATACCGACGAGCGCCGAGGAGGATCTGATACGTCGCGGTGTCCGGCAGCCACGAGACGACATCGTTGAGTGCGTGGACAATGAAAATCTGCGATCGAGAGCGGCGGCTCCGCTACCTCCTTCCAAGCGTCGTCAACGGAGCTGGTAATTGTTCCTGGAAATATAAACGATACGAATTGTCGTGTACCGATCGATGACGTTAATGTTCGTAGCGGATCGGAGGAGCAGGAGGAGGAGGAGGAGGACAGCGACTTTGCCGGGGCGATCGACGATCCGGCCCGAGGCCTCGAGATCGGCGTCAAGCTCGAGGATTTTGAAAACGACGACGAGGAAGAGGACATCGTGCCGCCGGACGAGCAGGATCTGAATCAGGATAACGACGACGACGATGATGATGACGACGAAGTGGGATCCAACGACAGCGTGTTCAACGAGATGAGACGTCGCAATCCGAACAACAACAACAACAACAACAACAACAACAACAACAACAATCGCGACAGAGACAAGGAGCTGAAGAGGTGGATCAAGAGATGCCGCAAGGAGTGCGCTCGGCGCGCGGCAGCCGAGGATCGGTCGACCGACGGACGATTGGACAAGGAGAGAAGCGGCGGCAGCAGCGGCGATAACGAATGAGATTGTTATTATTTTCAAAATTATTCAGAATAAATGCCAAATTAATAAAAAACACATCGAAGTTTTGGATTAGATTTATATTATCATTGCGACGAGTAATTTTGTACAATAAATAAAGGATTCGCGCGATCCGCGATCAGTACTTGCGATCGATGTCCCAGTCGGGCTGCTGCTGCCGGTGTCGTTTTTCCGGCGGGCTGCCGCTTCTGCTTCTGCTCTTGCTGCTCCTGTTTTTGTCGTCGTCGTTGTCGTCGTCGTGGCCGTTCTTGGAGAAGAGCTTGAGCTCCGGGGCGATGCGAAAGACGAGGCCGCGCTTGTCCACGGGCTGCAGCAGGCCCAGCACCGTGCCGATCGATATTATCTCGTAGATGCACTTCTCGATGTTTCTCTTGGCTGTAACGATTTTTAACGTATATACAAAAAGATCGATGAGGCGCGTCTTTTTTTTTTTTCTTACGTACCTCCGGTGTAGGAGTACATGTTGTCGTTGTGGGCGCAGGGCGAGGCCGGCTGCCTCTTGAACTCGTCGTAGCCGACGACGTTCGTCATCCGACGCGGCGCGTCAATGTCGTTGTTGTCGTTGTGACGTCGCTGGCCGCTGCCACGCTGCCTCTGATGGCCACGATGCCGATCCGGCTTGAGCCTGCGCGGATGCACCTGCCTCTGATGCCGACGGAACTGGCTAGTGGCGCTCGTCTTCTGGGACTTGCAGACGCCGCGATTCGACACGCTCTCGAGATAGCGATAGACCAGCTCCGCGACCGTCGGCTTGTGCGTCCTGGGCGCTGCTGCTGCTGCTCGGCCCAGCATCGTCGCGCCCTGCTGCCTCATCCTCTTCGCCTTCGTCGACGTCGCTCGTTTCTGCGCAACAACAACAACAGCCAAACAATGAACGGACCTTTACTCACTCGGTTGTCGCTTTTGTCACTGCTGCGTCTGATGATATTATAATGTTTGGGTACCTGAACTCGATTGGCGCTGCGGGCCGGTCGGCGTTTCTCGATGAAGCGAGCCTCGTGGCCCGGCAGTATTCTCACGCGTTTCTTCGCGACGCGATGATTATGATGATGGTGATGGGGTCTGCGCTCCGGAGCCATCGAGATACCGATTATCGCGAGCTCATTTTTGCAAAATTAATTCGGCTTTATTTATGGTTTTTTTTTAATATATTTGTTGCGTGAACTTTTTTTGAGGGTTGGGGTGGGGACGAAACAACAACGTTTAATATGTACACAAAAGTTTGACACACGATTGAGAGGGGAAATGCCGTGAACTTAGTCGGATAACCTAATTTTTGTCTTTGCTTTATTATAGTGATAAGATTAAAATCGAACTCCCAATGGTGATCATCAGGTTACGATGTAATATTACATGACGTTGCATTGAAAAAATAAATTAATTTATAAATTTATGTTTTCATTAACAGCCTTTTAAAAATAAAAATTATTATTAACATTAAACAGTTAAAATAATGAAACGTATGTCCGATCGATGTGTGCAGCTGTACAACAAGGGCGACTCGCGCATGCCACCCACGCGATGCCGAGCAGCAGTAGCAGCGGCAGCGGCGGCGGCGGCGCACACACACCTGGTCGGTAGTACGAGCCGCGGCTTTGAATATGTGTGTGGGTGTGTGTGCGGCAGTACCATGACAGCCTCGACTCCGATGCCGTCACAACAAAACGAAATTAAAGTACGCAGCTATGTCGAGCAAGGTAGTTTTATATTCTTTATTAATCTTCGGTTAAGTGGCTTTTGAGGATATTTTATTTTTGTATTTGTTTCGTTTAGGATTCGGAGAAAAAAAAAGTTAAGAAGAGAAGCCACTCGCAGAGCCGATCAAAGTCCGAAAAAGTCGAAGCCGAGGAAAAAGACGTCAAGAAGAGAAGTCACTCCAAGAGCAGATCGACCCCCGAAAAATCCAAATCTTCTTCGAAAAGTAATCATGGCAACAATGTCAAGACAGTCAGCGATAAAGATAAAAGCCGAGACAAACACGCGTCAAAGTCGTCGTCTTCGAAGCCGGAGAAAAGAGCCGCAGTCGAGCCAGTTATCCGAGACAGAAGCAGAGAGAAGAGTCGACCGCCGAAAATATACACGGACGAGGAGAAGATGAGATTGAAGCGAGAGAGGCAGGCGAGAGAGGCCAAGCGAGAATTGGAAAAGAGCTCGAAATCGGAGAAAAAAGAGCAGCAGCAGAGGCAGCAGCCGCGAATCGTCGTCGATAAAAGGGTCGCGAGCGACAGAAAGTCGAAAAAAATTGAAAGCTCGTCTACAAAAGCGAACCTTCTACCCGATAAAAATGTGATGATTAAATTGAAGCAGCAGCAGCAGCTTAGGAAGTCGACCTCCAAGTCGAGCGTCGACGAGTCATCCGGTAGTTCCAAAGCACGAGTGTCCACGAGAGTCAAATCGGAAAGTTCGAGCAAAAAAAAGTACGACGAGAAACGAGGCCAAAGTTCCGTGTTCGCGCCGCCTGACGCTGCGAGCAAATTGAAGGATTCGATCAAAGCCACCGAGTCGAGGAGGAAAAAAAAAGTCGATTCGAGCGACGAAAAGACGACGACGACGATTTCGAGGGAGCGCAGAAGATCCAGGACACTGAGCCCGAGCGAGGTGAGAGTGTTGAATCATAATAATAGTAATAAAAACGCCGTCAAGGCGCAGAAAGAAGAATCCCCGAGTGCCGCTGTTGCTGCCGGTGTCGTGGATAAAAATTCGCGGTACGACATCGATCCACCGGCCAAGAACGAAAGCGACAACAGCGAAATCGATTTCAATCATTTAGAAGAATTCGAGGTGGTTAGAGCCATTTTCTTTATGAATTTAATCATTTTCGTGCCATAATTCTAAAAGCGTATAACGATAATGCCCGCATTCAGGACTACGAGTCGGACGTGGACGACTTCACGATCGCCACGCAAGTGAACGACAACTCGGACGTCAGTCTGCTGAGCTTGGATCTGGAGCCGATCATATTGAAAACCGAGGAGAAGGTATATTTTATTTCGTTTTACGTCGATCGATGTTTTTGATAACAGAAATATTGAAGAAAAAATAAAACATTAACGCAGAGAAAACTCGTGGTGAGCGCGGCGACCGTACGCCGAGAAAGAGAGCAGGACGTCAACGACTCCGAGCATCATGAATTGGCAGAGACGCGCAAGAGGGCGGCGATGGTCGAGTCGTTGATGGCACATCGAATGAGGACACCCTCGCCCGAGCCCGAGATGATCAAGTTGCTGGCCAGCGACGACGCTTACAGGTTCGACACGTAGGGACTCACGGTACGATACGATACCGATATTTTTTTAGTAAATATCGATATCGTATCGAAATCGACGATTTTTTGGTTTTGAAAATTATTGTATTGTGTACCGAATCGATATCGATACGATATCGAGAAATTCATAAGATTTAGGATTTAATTTAATTTTAGTAGTCTAAACAATACAATTATTTTCAAATAGCAATAAAAAATTTTTAATTATTCACTGAATAATTAGTAATTATTTTTCATATCAATAATCATATTTTATAATTAAGTATGTGGGAATATTTTAAGTTTACATTAAAAATAAGGTATTATTTGACTTCGCCAAATTTTTTCTCTCTTGTCGGTTCGCATCCACCTATTGATGCAGATCAATTCTCTAAAGCTTACGTCGTCAAAAGAATTGCTGTCTGATTAGCCGTATTACGATCGATATGGGACGAGACATTATCTCGGACAAAAGAGATAATCGTGAAGTAACTTCATAACAATCCATCAATTTTAGAATGTCTTGCACTGATAAATGAAAGAAATGGGCAAGGCACCGAAAGTGTTGATCTTGTAGATCTAAATCAATTTTATCATCCTTTAAAATTTTGCTGAGTTCAGAAATAAAAGTCGTGTTCTCAGCAGCATTGTCCATCGTAATGACAGCTATTTTATCATGGATATTATAAAATTTAGTAATTTCACAAAAGATGTGTGCAATATCCAAACCAGAATGTTTTCCTTTTGATATACTAAAATCAGTAGCAAAAGACGAGCAAAAGACGAGTTTAAAATCCAATTTTCGTCAATCAATCAAAGAAAACATTTTTTTCTCATTATTATGGTCAGTACAGAGGCTCGCTAAAGACATTGGCAAACCGACTCCTCAGAAAATTGTAATTAATCCTATATTTTCGTGAAAATATCAATTAAATGATCTGAGGAAATAAGAGAAGGTTCCAATAATATTTATTAAATGAAAAAACTAAAACTCAAGGGGAAAAAGTACCTTTATTAGTGGAATGCTGCTAATTCGGGTATATTTGAGCAGTACTATCACGTACTCCGTAGTCTTCGTTGACTGCCTGTGATGTCCCTTGGCTGGTTTTTTTTCATAGTAATCATTTTATTAAGTACTTAATTTTAAAAGGCCAAAAAAATGCTCTGAAAAAATTTTCGTCAAGTTTGAATTTTAAACTGATTCAAATATTGTAAACAAAAAGTATTAACGGATTAAATCGGTACTTTAATTATAATCAAATGATCCCGAACGATTTCGACGTCGAATCACGTTTATAGTAAAAACAAATAAGTTTGAATGTTGTCTTTCTCGCCATTATACTATAGAAGATTATTTTTACTCATTCAATAATTCTTGGGAAACTAAATAGTCTGATCCATCGTTTAATTTAGGCACCAAAATGGATAAAAGGGAGCAGAAATCCGAAGAAGTTATCTCGGAAAATAATTTAAGTGAACAAGAAATTTTTGTTTCTGACAACAGAAAATACATTTGTGGTATTTTCCAGGAGTCATTTACGCTAGAATCAAGCATGATGACATACCGAGACAAAACTCGCAATGAACAAAAAGATTATGTATGTGACAAGTGCGAGAAGAAATTCGAGTTCCGAAGTCATTTGAGTAGACACCAAATATCAGAACACAAGAGCCACAAAGATTTCGCATGCACCCAGTGCGAGAAGAAATTTGTGAAAAAATCGAGTTTGTTCATGCATCAAAAATTGGTACACAAAGATTGTGAAAATTTTACTTGCAACAAGTGCGAGAGAAAATTTGAAAATAAATCAATTTTACTTAAGCATAACAAAATATTTCACGAAGTTTTCAAGAATTATTTATGCGAAATGTGTGCGAAAAGATTTGATACTAAAGCTGGCTTGCTCTTGCATATAAAGATAATTCATGAGGGTCGCAAAGATTTTCCCTGTGATGGGCGTGAGAAGAAATTTGTACGTAAATCCACTTTACAAGTACATCAAAAGACAGTACTTAAAGATCGTAAAGGTTTCTCGTGCGATAAGTGCGAGAAGAAATTTGGGCAAATGTCGTATTTGCTTTCCCACCACAAGATTGTACACGAAGGTCGTAAAGATTTCTCATGCAACAGTTGTAAGAAGAAATTTGGAAAAGCATCTGATTTGTTAAATCACCAAAGATCAGTACACGAAGGTCGTAAAGATTACGCATGTGACACATGTGATAAGAAATTTGGGGATAAATGCAATTTGAGAAGACATCACAAAACAATCCATGAAGGTCGCAAAGATTTCGCGTGCGATGAGTGTGAAAAGAAATTCGGACTAAAATTAAATCTGTTAAGACACCAAAGGACAATCCACGAAGGTCGCAAAGATTTCGCATGCGATGAGTGCGAAAAGAAATTTGGACAAAAACAGTATCTACTTTTGCACCAAAGGACAGTACACGAAGGTCGCAAGGATTTCGCTTGCAATAGGTGTGGGAAGAAATTTGGACATAATTCAGAATTGGTAAGACACAAAAAGACAGTACACGAAGGTCGCAAAGATTTTGCATGTGGCAAGTGTGAAAAAAAATTTGGACTTAAACATAATTTGCTTTTTCACCAAAAGAGAGTCCACGCAAGTCGCAAAGATTGCGAATGACACTATTGCGAGAAGAAATGTTGATTGACAATTGTAAATGTATATGGATATTTATACAGATGTTATTTTTTTAAATTTTAATAAAAATTGTGCCCAAATGATTGTATTTTACGTAAACTTCACTGGCTATCAAATATCATAACACCTTTGACTGTCATGTCAATGTTTTATTTTTCGTTATTTGTTTACGTTTAAGCTATTCAAGCTACGGTCAGCTGAGAGTTTTTTTAACGTATTTTTGGAATTGGATTTTTGATAAATCTCACGTTATAATATCGTGAGTCTGAATTGATCAAACATAAATTAGTGAACAATTTTGATAAACTTGCGAACAGACACTGCTTATTTCTGCTATGAGAAAAGTGATGACAATTTTAATGTTAAATATCAGGATTCAACAATTTTTCAGTGGCCTTTTTTCATATTTACTATTTATTTCAATGTACTTTTTGCGCGACGTTAGACTTTTAAACGACTATTCGTAAATAAAACTGAAATAAAGTAATAACATGAGAAATAAAAACGAAGCAAACGAATTCAATATATGTTGTCAATTTATTCTGTTGATTCATATAAAAAAATCCACACTATTCAATCTTATAATAAAATTTAAAAAAAGCTGCATCAGCTGCTCGATGATAGTTTTACAGCGCCTCATTCTTCTATCTTCGACTTTTTGGGACTACTAACTTCCTCAGAATCATCGGTCAACTTCTGACCGGGGACACTTTTCAGCAGCAATTTGACCACTTTTTGGTGTCCACCCGTCATAGCCAAGCTCAACGGTGTGTTGCCCAGCTTGTCCCGAGCATTGATTTGCAACGGCCGATACTTTTCGTTGCAGAACCCGACCGCATACTTCGCCAAGAACCAATCTTTGTCGCCAAATTCCCCGCATATAACGTGCAGCGGGGTCCGTCCCTCCGCGTCGGCTAGATTCGGATTGGCGCCCATTTTCAGCAGGAAATTCCACACGTGTCTGCGATTGTGCAACTGATTGACCTGCAGCGCGAAGTGCAGCGTCGAATAGCCCGTACTCGTCACTCGGCAATTGGGATCCGCGCCGAGATCCAAGAATTTCTTGACGATGTCTACGCAGCCGAGTCTGCAGGCCGCGTGGAGATGCGTCAGTCCGTCCTCGTCGACGTAGTTCACGTGGAATTTGTCGTATATCGTAAAAAGCTCCGAGAGGATTTCGTCGTTGATGAGTTGGCTGATGAGCCGTGGATCGCATCTGATCGCGTGATGCAGAGCAGTGGTGCGACGCGTCAAGGGCCAGCCGTCTTGATCCAGGCCGGGCTCGTCCTTGTAGCCGCTGTCAGCCACGAACCCGATGATATTTTTCGGATTAGGAAGCTCTTTGAAAACGGAGCAACGTTCTTTTCGACACTTGTCCCATGATAAACGGTAGAAATTCATCATATCCGCGAGAAGACGATTGATTTCTTTGGGTTCGAAAATTTCCCGGAGGTTGGGCGGATTGTAGCGAGGCCAATTGTTGATTAGGTTGATGATTTCGCAATAAAAGTTTAGTCCTTCTTCTTGGTTCTCGAAATTGACATTTTTTTGTCCGAGACTCTGCAATTTTTCCAACTTAGACATTGTTCTGCCTAATCGCGCACAGAGCACAGTCACTAATTATATAAAAATTTTTATTTTAGTTTCAATCACTCGCTACAGTCGATGTGGTCTCTCGCACCAGTCGTTCAAGCTGTTGAGGCGTCGCGAGTATACATACGCTAATTGTGAAAGTAGAAGTAGAGTAGGGGCGGCGAGAAACGGCAAATTCGAAAACTTGAAAAATTAAACACTCACGCATTTATTTTCAGATGGAGCTACTTGAATGTTTTACAATTAAGAAAAAAATATATCTGAGAAGCTTTTAAAATACGTATTTTGTTACGATTTTTTCTGTAGAATCACGTATGCTTTTTTTGGTTTTAGCCCATACAATTATTTTACAGTGATGAAATTTTCATGTTTTGAAAAATTGTTAATTCAGTGTCATGGGTCAATTGTTTAATTTACGCGTTTGTGAAGTTTGAAAGAGAAAGGATTTATTTGAAGTTTATTCAACTGATTATCAAATACTGATCGTTCCAAATAATATTTGTAATGATTATAATTATTTGGGCATTGATTTCTTAAAAAAAATTTTTATCTGTTTCGATTCTATATTGTTTTATAATAGTTTAATAATAATAAAAAAATGTATAATATATCATAAGAGTGTTCATGGTAAAAGAGACAATCCATGTATTAATTGATTTATGGTAATGAGTTGGAAGTCAATATACTAATTGATCTAAGTTAATAAGTTGAGGGTCGATATGATAGGTGATTTCTAATACACACAGTGGGAGATTTCAGTATTAAATTTTTTTATTGATAAGAATGAAGCCTTAGACGTATCATCGTAAACCTTTCGAGCGCACGAACTTGAAATAGTCTGAACATCGACGCGAAGATTATTTTTAAATTTTGTCGTCTATGAAATTTAATTGTATACGTAAAAATGTGTAGGGGAGAAAAACAGACGGAGAGCAAATCGTTGGCGTCGGCGGACGAGGGATTCGAGGACGCGAAATCCGGCGATTTCGCGAAATCATCGCCGCGAGTGTCGCAGATCAATCTGGTGAATGCGGAAAAATCGAGACCGGAAAAAATCATCGAGGTGAGAGACTTAAGCGATCATAGAACCAATGTCACGGAGGGAGCACACCTGTGTTAAATTTTGTAAATTAAAAAAATCTTTAAAATTATACGTTAATTTTTTGTTTTGGATGTAATATTGTGTTTTTAACAATTTTTTTATACTTACATCAGAAAATATGGCTCTAGTGTAGAAGATTTTTGATACATTTAATTTACCAAATTTTAGGAATTTTCTTCGCATTTTGGTGTGCAAAAAATTTTATGTAAAAAACATAATGACAATTTTAAGACCTCAAGGATTAAGGTTGGTCGCAAATTGCACTCAGATTCGTGGCACAGGACTTTGGAACCATGTCATTATAGATGAATTTGGCACTAATTTAAAGAATTAAAAGTACTAGAGACACATTTGCTATTGTAAAAAGATTTTTAAAAACATAATCTTACATCAAAAACACAAAATTTCAATCTTAACAAATAATTTACATATTTTTTAATCTACGAGATTTAACATAGACGTGTCTCCATAAATTATAAATTTAATAATTACGAGGTGTAAATTTATATATTTATTAAGGAACCAACTAAAAAAACACTGACGAGAGGTCAAATCCTCATGAGCATGATCAAGCTGGACACGGTGGAATTTTCGCTGTACGAAGCCCATCCCATATCCTACGACGAGTACATCCGCACTTACGGAAAATTGAACAGCCAACAGGTTACTCTCATTTTTCAACTGAAAAAAAAAAAATAATCGTCATCGTTAACAAAGTGAAAATCTCAGACGTACACGCAAACCAACGAGGACAATCTCGACGTCGAGATCCAGACCGCCGGCATCGAGCTCGAGAACAAGTGGACGCAGTTCCCGGTGCGCTGCCGCGGCTCCCTCGAGACCCACGACGACGTGCGCCAGTTCAAGCTCGATCACCTGGGTTGCGGCGGGGACGCGCCCGATCAGAGCTCGCACTTCGCGGCGCCGAGCTACGACGTCCTCGGGCTGACGGAATTTCTCGACCGAGCCGGCAAACTGGTGCTGGCTCTGCTCGAGGAGCGAGAGATGGGCGGCGACGTGCTGGGCAGCGACACCCGCGACTTTCCGTTCAGCGAGGGCTGCGTGAAGCTCGCCACCGGCTCGATCTCGTTTCTCGCCGGGCGACAGATTCGCCGGCTGTGCTACGCGGAGTCGAATCACAAGATTCTCGCGAGCGTTCACGAGTCCTCCCGCGAGGTGCGTATATAATTTCGAATGGCGTGCAGGATCGCGAAGTGAATTGAATAAATTGAAGAAACTGTGAAATTTTAATATTTCTTGGATTCAACGAATGTTAATAATTGTATTAATGAATTTGATTTATTCAAAATATAATCACAAACCAAATGAAATATTTAACTAAATATGATAAAGTATTTCATGGAAAGGATGTATTTCATCAAGTTATTGAATTCAGTTTCATTCAAATATCTTTAGGAAGAAAATTATAATATTTGATAGAATCAAATAATTAAAATTTCATAAAAAAAAAATGCTACAGTTGACTCTTTCACGGGAAATGAACATTTTTCTGACTTAGAGAGCTTTCAGATTTCGAGAGAGCTCATCTTAGAAGTTCTTTCTATATAGGATTAAAAATTAATTTTTACTTCTCAAGCTGCTTGACTAAATGAATCATAATGAAACTTTAAATTTCTATTCAGAAATACTTTAATTTTAGAAAATTAAAGTTCAAGCAAGTAAGAATGTAATTGAAATACAAACATTCAAAATTGAGAAAAGTCTAATAAAATTTTAGAAATATGGGCTATTCCACAACAAGTGTTGCAGGCCAAAA
Source organism: Trichogramma evanescens (assembly GCA_902732785.1). Taxonomy (NCBI): domain Eukaryota; kingdom Metazoa; phylum Arthropoda; class Insecta; order Hymenoptera; family Trichogrammatidae; genus Trichogramma; species Trichogramma evanescens. The sequence continues at coordinate 294 of CACVKI010141129.1, read as the reverse complement.
AATGAAGTTGAAACTAATCATGTACTCTTCAAGAACACAATGAAACATGAAAATCCTGAACATCTTAGCCCCTTAGGTCCAACCATCATGGATCTACAGGGGCTCAAAGTTGGATTTTCATGTTATGAGGATATTCTGTTTGTTACTCTGCTTTTCTGGGGTGCATATGAAAAAATTGCTGAACCATGTTTTTTCATGTAAAATTTGATGTAGAATTCAAATCTGCACTCAAAAATGACATTCATAACCTCAAAACCCCTTAAAACTGAAAAAATAGTGTAAAATACCATGAAA
>CACVKI010141125.1:0-10608 GCA_902732785.1 Trichogramma evanescens | reverse complement strand
CGATTGCGATATTTAGCCATATTGACGTTGAAATCGCCGAGAATAAGTACATTTTTGTACTGGTGTAGAATCTCAGATATAGTGTCAAAAAATGTGAATGGATAAGCTGCTTTTGGGCGACGATAAACAACGGCAACGAGTAGCTTGACCGATTGGTGCGTGATAGAGTAAACAGCATATTCAGGTCTATTGAGATAGCGTTGATCAGATGTGAAAACGACAGAGACTTTAAGACATGAGCTGGCGTACAAGCCGACGCCTCCACCTTTGCGTTTGAGCCTGTCATGTCGATAAAAATTGAAACCGGGTAGTGATAGGGGATTAGTGTTGCGTGTGGGCTTTAAAAATGTCTCTGTTATGGCTATTAGATGAAAATTATTGATGCAAGTGGTGTGTTCAAGAAGGGAAAAATTTGTAGATAATCTATTGATATTTATGAGGCCAACATTTAGTTTTGTAAAAGAAGAAATTGGAGTATTTTTAGGCAGACTAGCAGTGGGTCACAATTGATTGTTAGGTCGGACTGAGGTGAGAGTCTCGTTGGGACGAGACACCAATAGAGCGAGGTCGTCGTCACTCGTGATACGCATTGGGGCTGAGTCGCGTGCGCGTCGCATGTAAATGCATAGATTACGCACGAACGGGCGCGGATAGCCATGAGTTTCAGCAGCCGCTGCGCACCTACGATATAGACGGTGACGGTCGGACGGTAAAATGACGTTGGCTCTGAGATGGGTCGCACGTCCGCCGTCTGCAATACCAAAGATGGTTTGCACAGGTAAGCGCTGAAATTTCGGGGCTGCGGCGAGGAAAGTCTCGCGGGCGTTCGCCGATGAAAAACGAATGACCATGGTCTTCATCTCGAGATCGAGCGCCGCATTACTAGTGCTCGGTGAAGCGACAGGCGTACGGCGACGCGGAGCCCACTCGCGTACTGATAATATGTGCGGACGCAGTCTATCCAGCTCCAAGGCAGAGACGATGCGCTCGGCCGTCGCACTGCTGGTCACGTCCACTGAGGGGGAGAGAGAGAGAGAGAGAGAGAAAGAACACAGCTTCGAGGCATACTGCGCCGTCGAAACATTATCCGAGCTGCTGCTGCTGCTACTGCTGCTGCCATCGTGTTTTATACAAAACAACCAACAAAAAAAGAGCAAAAAAAAGAGGGAGTGAGGGAGTAGAAGAAGCCGAGAGGGAGGGTGGAGAGGCTCGCAACAGAAAAGGGGGGTGGTTAGAGTCGCGCGGCAATCGCGGCGTATATAAAAGACTCGACACCATACGTTATAATAAAGTCCACCCTTGGAGAAAAAGGCTGCTGCTGCTTTCGCTGTGTGCGTGTGGGTACGTGTGTATAGCAGTGCCATAGAGAGACTCTTTTATTCCTTGAGCAAAAGACGACGACGACAACGGGGTGAAGGCATTACTGTCAGTCAACTTACTTTGTTCCCTGAACTTTATTAATTTTTCCTCGGTCTTACGCGAGAACAGGGGGGGGGGGGGGTCGTCGTCGTCGTCGTAGGGGGTGGGAGTTCTGCTTGTATATATAGCTATACATCGCACCTATAGCACGCAGAGAAAGAGATATCCTTTTCCTTGGCGCGCGATAGAACTTTTCAGCTACTGCGGAGTTGAATGCTGTGTGCCGCACACAGAATATAAGGGTTGTGCGAGCAGCAGCAGCAGCACACACCTACACACACACAGACTTTAAGAACGGGAAATTTTAAAATCTGTCTACGCCGTGTCGAATCAGCTAGGGAAAACTTTATTATTAGCGGTGACGACGACGACTAAGACGACGACACAGTTGCCTCGCGACTGCGACTGTATAAGCGAGGGCCAGGCAACGACGACCGAGCTCCGACCGAACGAAAAGTATTATAATCGTAGCTTCGGCTTTTAAAAGTCTGCGCGGAGAATTACGAGGGTAAAAAAAAGGAAGAAGCGAAGTATTTCCCAGGCAAGATCGAGGTAGACGAGAGAAAGAAAATGCGGTCGCTTCTCTATAAAAGCAACGCGAGAGGGAGAGAGAGAGAGAGAGAGCGAGTTGAGTTGAGTCGCGCGCACAGCTGAGACGTATTAATAGACTATCCGCGCGAACGAAGCTCTCGAGCACTAGATGTTTCCGCTCTTTCATACAGCTGCGTGGATCGCGCTTTTGTATAATCGATGTTCGTCTTCTACGCGTTCTTATGATATTTTTCATCATTTTTAGCTGCGCGCGTGCAATAGTAATGTGTATATTATAATATTTAATCGTACGCCAGCTAGCGTAAGCGCGAGGCGAAAAAATTATACGGGCGACGGTTTTCGTTATAAAAATGGTAATTTACTCATTAACGGCTCACTTTGGCAGGGAATATAACCACCGATGACAAGACATTGCCTTTATAAACTCGTTTACAGCTCACCCCTCTGATATAGGCTGATCCGATGCTGCTGCTGCTGCTGCTGCTGCTACTGTGTATATCTATAACAAGTTGCCAAGAGAGAGAGAGAGAGAGAGAGAGAGAGAGAGAGAGAGAGAGAGAGAGAGAGAGAGTAAGAGAGAAAAAAGTGAGCAGCAGCGGTGGCAGTGGCGCTGATGATACGCAATAAAGAGAAAAGGGGTTGCAAAAGCTGCCGGTGATTGATGCGACGACGGGCGAAGATGGCTCCTACCTAGCTCGAATGTGTATGTGTGTGCGTGTGTGTGCACGCTGCAGCCTGCAGCAGGCCGTCGTCGCACGGCTACATGTACGCGAGGCTCGATCGATATAAGCGGCAAATAATTAGAAGACAATCGCCGGCCCCGTCGGGTGACTCTTTTTTTTTTTCAACTCAATTTAGCCTCGAGAGAGAGAGAGAGAAAGAGAGAAATCGATTGGCGCTGCATCGGTGCGCCTGCATTTTGCACGCTCGGCAACAAAAAACTGTACTTTATGTATCGTATTATATAGGCTGGCGCGCGCTGCACCGGGAGTAAAAATTCTCAAAGTAGTAAATGGCGCGTTCTGTTGTGGCAAGTGCGCGCGCGCGCCATTTCCAACGGCAGCTTTTATCTTTATCTCGCTCTCGTGCTTTCCTTTTCTCCCCCCTTCACAGTTTTTTTTTTCTATTTCGTCATCAAATAATTTACAATGCTCGAGGAGAATTTATATACAGTTCCGATCGACATCGAGAGCTCTCCGAGTTATGTACCGCATCGTCGTCGTCGGGCGTTAATTCGTCTTGGACGAAGAGGAATTTTTTGTCGAGCTATCGTTTCTCTCGTTGCACAGGTGCAGCTTGTGAAACTTTTCGTTATTCGTGATATCCACATAAGCCTTGTGTATATATGAATACAGTCAGCTCGCACACAAACACATATATTTGCAGCTTGTCGCTTTCCGTACATCAATTCGCGATTCCTCTGGTTTCCCTCGATTCGAGCGTTCCCTCCAATGCCGAAGCTAACTCCTCTCTCTCTCTCTCTTTCTCTCTGTCTCATTCGGTGACGCCCGTCTCCCTTCGACTTGTCCTTCTCTCTCACTGGCGTCAGTGCCACTATATGCGCTGTATGCGTGTGTATGTGTGCACGTGTGTGTATCAAGCCGAGCGCCATGCGTTTCGCGATTCAGCCAACGCTTGATGGACAGCGGCGCCAATTTGACGCTCGGTGGGCGCGTTTTTTCCATTTTTTTCCATCGCGTTTTTTTCTTTTTTTTCATTCATTTTTTCTTTTTTTTTTACATATAACGTGTGTGCGCCGATGCTGTAGGTATATACGAGAGAGCCAAGCAGCGCTGAATATTGCATCGGTGGGTGGGCATCTGCTGCCGCGCTGGAATGCAGCGTCGCGAGAGTGATACGAGAAAACAACGAGCTCGAGAGCGAGTGAGAGAGAGAGAGAGAGACGAATCGTGACGGTCCGGGGGTGGGACGTACACTATATATGCTCCAGAGCTATGTCTGTGTGCGTGTGCAGGCAGCGCAAAATAAAGGAATTGATGGGAAGCGAGAGATACGCGAGCGAATCGGCTTTGAGCTTGTTTGCCGACGATGAAGCTCTACTGTCGCTGCTGCTGCTGCTACGACGTGGATTCAATTTGAGAGAGATTTTTTGGCCAACGCTCGACTCGTGTACGCCTATACACATAGAGGAGTAGTAGTAGTAGTAGTAGCAGTAGTGGCCGGTGGTGACTTTAGCACTGCTGCACGACGCTGATGGAATGAATACGGCCGCATACGACGATAGGATAGGTTACAGTACCTATATATATAGGATGCATTTCGTGCAATCTCCGGCTTTCCGGGCGAATTCGACATCGAGGATTAGAAAAATATGCAAATGTCCGACTGGACACGATCGCGTCGTCGCATATATATATACGCATCGTGCGAGCTATGCAGGAGCTCCTCCGAATCATATCGACGCGCTTCGTATATTGACAAAGCAAATACGAATATCTCCGGGTCCTCGGCAGCAACGACGACGAAAAATATTTATAACGTAACTTTATCGGGGCGTCGCAGTGTGCAGCTAGTAGTGATCGAAACAATTGTGTTCGATGCCCGGATGCGCAAGCAAAAACACATACACGAGACGCAGTGAAAATAAAGCTCGGCGGATGGCGGCGGGGGGTAGGTATACTTTGAGCAAAAAATCAAAGAATACCGGCGTGCATGCGTATACGTATATATGGGCGGGTGCAGCCTCGCAGAGCACTCGAAGTTAGTACGAAACGCGAAACGCGAGGAAGAAAAAAAGCTCGCGAGCTTTTTCAACCATTGGCTATATGGGATCGGGGGCTGGTATATGTATGGGCTTTCGCATCCGTACGTCGGTTAAACATATCCACTCTGCAGCGCGCGCGCATATATGTACTGGCCGTATATTGCAGTCAAAGGTCGGCGAGGTAGCTCGAGAGACAGTACGAGGGATGCAACAAAATGTTCATTTCCAAAAAAGAACGCCCCGACATGCACGCGTCGCGCGATCGCCGCGAATTATTTATCTCGGAGAGCCTAGCAGCGGCAGCGCAGCGGCGGCAGCGAAGTTTCGACCCTCGCATGCACGGCTGGGGCCATATTGACACGAGTTCCGCATGCGACGATTATCGACGTTATACGTTGGCCCTGTCTCTCTGCGTTTTCTCCTTTTTTTTCACGTTCTGATCCTGCCTGCTACTCTTCGTCCTCTCGACGTTTGCGCTTGATTTCGAATTCATCGCGGCAGAGAGAGAGATGGGAAAAGCCTTCGCTGTCCGCAGCTCACCGTTCGGCAGCAGTACGTATCTATTCGTACGACGAAAAAAAATTCGTACGTACGTAGGATTAATGCCTGGCTGTATAAACTCGAGTTGTGTAGCCGCGCGTTATCCACCGCTGTATACGCCATCGAAATTTAATCAAAGAAAATTTCCGAGTATCCGCAGGATCGACGCGGCGGTAGCCATCAGCCGCTTGCCGAGAGCTCAATGACGAGCTGCGAACATTAAGCCATCCTTGCCTCCGTCCGTGCTTTTGTCTAGTTAAAGCTCTCCCCTCTCTGTCTCTCCTCGCGCGAAAGGAAATAAAAGCCGGCTTCGGAACAGGACAGACTCGAACACGTCCGAATCTTCTATCCACGACACGTTTTCGTCGTTGTGCCTTAACTCGCTTGTGGCGACAACAGCAACGATATCGTGTGCTGCTGCTGCTGTTGCTAGCTCTTGCCTACAATAGCAATTCGAGCGGCGTACGACATTATAAATATAGCCGCCGTGCCAGAGATCCTTAGCTTAATTGAATCGCCTCGGCACAGGGGATATATTATATACTCTCGGACGCGTGAGTGCGCGCGGTTTATATGCACTCGAAATTATTTTCATCGGCTTCCTTTTCCTTCCTCTTTTTCCTCTTTCTTTTTCTTTTCACGGTTGGAAATAATTGTCGAACTCGCGTGGATTACACACACACACACACACACACACACACACATACACATACATACGAGCGCGTTAAGTGCTATACAGATAGTTTCATTAACGATCGACACTGCGCACACACATACACAAAGGCGAGAGGCCACAACAACATCGACTCTCGGCACCACCGCCAGCGCACGTGTAACGATCTGCTCTCCTCGGCATCCTAATCTTCTTTTCCTTTCTTCCGACACTTTTCCGCACTCACACTCGTACACGTACCCCCACACACACACGAGTTGAATTTCTATTCTCTGGAGAGTCAATCGGGTGCTTATCTGCTGGCGACTTATTGCCTTCCTTTTTTTCTCTCTCTCTTGGCTCTCTTCTTTTTCTCCGCGCACTGAACGCTATGTGCAGATAACTATTATACAGGAGATGCGAGTATTTGCTGCTGCTACTCTGTGTTTGTGTAACGCTGAAAATATACGAGCGTGCGAGAGGCAGGAAAAAGTTTATTTTTCAAGTATATAGTAATAATAATCCGCTGTCCGCGCGGAATCAAGTATATATTATAAAACGTATAATTATGATACTTTTTACGTTTCTGGTATTTAATTTCGAATGATAAAAAAAACGAAGTAAGAAAAAAAAACAACAGCGAGAACAGAAAGAGAGAGAGAGAGAGAGAACCCGTCTCGCAGGTACTTATATAGCTGATACAGAGTCCAAACGCTCGAGTCGTGAATGACAAGTTTTGCTCTCGCTTCGTGCGTGTGTGTGTTCGAGCCTCCCCAATAATCTTTCGTTCGCTAATTTATTTTATTGACCGGATTCGACCGTTATATACACGCACTAATAGGCAAGATCTGACCACCGTCGGCTTCATAATTGGGCGGAAAAGAATCGTATAAAAGAGAGGAACTTTCGTTCCGTGTTTCTCGCTCATGCTCCTTATTTTTTTTCTGTCTCTCTTTTTTTTTTTGTTTTTTGCCTCATTTTAGCTCGTTTTGGCCTTTTTAAAAGAATCTTAATGAATTGGAAACTTAGTTTCGCCGCGCAATTACGCGAAGAAAGAGGAGAAAGATCGGCGAGCTTCGTGGTTCGATGTTCGTCAATCTGAATTTAATTTTTTGCCGATATCACATAATTGCGATCGGTGCGTTATCGGATCGCGTACGCTCGCCGATATATATAAGAAAAAAAGGTGGAAAATTTCTTTCCATTAATTGTTTTTTTCTCAACCGCGTGTTTTGCGACGTGCAGGTATATATAATATCGTAAAAATCGCCGCGAGTAAAATGACAAAAGTCTGGGAAAAGAACAAAGAATTATTTATAAGAAAGAGTCGCAGCAGTAGTGGGTCACACGATTGAGAAAACGGCATCTTGCGCGCGCGTCGAAGAAAAGGCCCCGCACAGACGCAGACGCGCATTGAGGTAATTTAAAGTTCAATACGATGTATCATCGTATAATCAAAAACACGACGTGTACTGTACACACACACACACACACACGCATACACACAGAGAAGACCATCCATTATGAGGGAAGAAAAGGATACAATTCTGTATCTTTCTCTCTCTCGCTCGTTCGGCTCTTGATGCTCCCTCTGTGTGTGTGTGTGTGTGTGTGTGTGTGTGTACATAGTATAATATAATATCAGACACGGGCGATCTTGCGAATCACGTTCCCATCGACGACTCCCGTATCTTGTAAAACCAGCAGGTGTCCCACCTTTTTCTTTGCTCCAGGTCTCTATACATGCCTATAAGTACTAGCGCGCAGCGTAGGATGATTCTCTATCGCCTCGACAACGTATATAAAAATTCACCCCCTCCCGTGCAGAGTACGTTCGTACTACTACTACTACTAGCTTCACAAGCCGCCCACACGAACTGCTGCTTGCAGAATAGCTTATACATACGTACACAGCGAAGAAGAAGAAAAAAAGACGAAGAAGAAGAAGAAGTAGAAGCGTGAAAAAGAGAGAGAGAGAGAGAGCAGAATCGAACACTGGTTCTGACTATATGCAATATCTAAGAACATGCTATTCGACAAAAGTCATGTGCATACAGCACACGTACCACGGTATCCAAAGATCGTACATACATAGAGTCGATGTCGCGCGCGCGCGCGCGAAGAATAACACCTTCCATCGTTTTCTTCCTTCTTTCTTCGCGTTTCTTCTTCTTTTTCTCGCTCCTTTTTTTGTCGTCGTCGTCGTCGTACATACACTCGTGTGTACGTACACAAATACACTCGTTACTCGTATGCATGTGTTTGTGCGATCCACACAGGGCGTCCCGCTGCACATACACACATACACACACACCCACGTACGGGGGCATTTTTTTTCACGCCAATTCGAGCGCGTGCTATATCAATATTTGGAAATTTCGTTCTGTACACACTGTGCATCACTGGCCACAGCTTCGTCGCGATGCGCATCCATCATTTTCTCTCATATAATGAGAGAAACATTCAATTCACTTGACTGGGGGTGCATGTAGAGGCATAAAACGCACACACGCATATACAATGTATCGCGGGTATGAGAAAATTTAGACTCGAGCGCGTGCACTACTTTTTCATTTTTATTATTGTTGTTATTATTGAGATGCAGCCAAGCGAAACGATCGAGTACGTAAGCGTGCGTATTACACGCACGCACAGTCATTATTATGACCGCACAACGAGCTGTTTTGACGCAGTCGGCTCGAGGCTGTACCGACTTTAAATTTACAGCCACGCCGCACATGTACCTACCTGAGACGCGCGTGATCTCTTATGAACCTCGAGATATTCGTACGTCACAGTGTTAGGAAATAATTTACCGATTTTTTTTCGAGTTCGAGTAGTGAAAGGTCCGATGGTCACACATAATCATATCTAAACCGCTTGTCCTCTGCGATTCGCGATCGATTCGTGGGACTAGTTTTTATTAAATTCAACCTTTTTTACCCCACAGCTATCAATCGATTGTTCTCCGATCTGATTTAAATCTCGTCTCTTTTAGCTTTGAAGCAAAAAAATTTCCATTTTAGCGCGTAATCATACTCATCACGTGTTTTGAGATTTAAGCTAATTTGAATCTTCGTGACGCGCGCTCTGTGTACTTTCGAGTTCTACCCGTAGATGTCATTTCCAAATCCACATGTAAAAAATTCAAACTTCTGAGTTATTATAAAGTTTGTTGTTACCTCGCCGACCAAGTTACCATTTGACTATATTTTTCATCCTGCATGTTTATGCTTTTATTATATATGATATACCCGCCTGCCAAGTAACAAGCCACACGCAGTAACAGACGCACGCATATATATAAGGCGACGTGTCCACGTGTTTGCTCTATATATAAACCCTCGTGGCGTAATTTCGTTCCAGTTACGCCTACTCTAGACGCTACTCGTGTGTACGTATGTGTTTATAAACACACAAACGGCCTTTTTCTATCGCGTCCAGTGCTATATGCGCGCACACACACATACACGACGCGACGGGCGTCGAGCGTGTAATGACGAATAATGGACCGTAGCGAGAGATGTCCCACATATAATATAGGATCGCGACAAAAGGGCAAAAGGGAGCCAGTCACCAGCAGCAGCAGCAGCAGCAACAGCAGACGCGACGCAGCTCGTTGAAGAAAAGTGACTGATGAGCCTGGGAAACGGGCCCAAAATTTACTACTCCTATGTGTAAAGGCTACAATGAGCTGTGCTGCCTGGACGCGCGCGCTCGCGAGCAGGTAGATCTGCAGCGAACGAGAATATGCCTCGACTTCTTTTTCTCCAGCGCCCTTCTTTATACTCGCGTATTATGTATAGGAGTGCGTGGGAGGCTACCGTGTGGCTTGTTTTTAACTGTACGCGTATATCGCGTGAGGGTGCGGGCCCGTGTATTCCGATCTATTCTCTGTACCAATCGGCGCACGTCCTCGTTTTGTTGCCCATATACACGGACATGCTTTACAGATTATGAATTCGATTAATATCTCCCTCTCTCTTTCTCGATTAATAAAAACGAGTGAACCTTTGATTTATGTCTGTTGGCTTATTGTACGAGTTAAATCCGGGTCGCACAAACATACACTTATGCTTGAAGGCAGAAAAAAATTATTGAGCGTGAAGAGGAAGAATGTAAACAGTCGTTATTGTTGAAATTAACGTGTGACTGGTGACTTTGTGTGCAATGGATACTAGATAATTAAATCACCAACTGTGAAACTTCAAGTACATGTAATTCATTTTTTTCATCGCATAAGTTTTTGTTTCTGGAACTTTATTTATCTTTTTTCAACTTTTTCAATTCAATTTATAGTTACTTAAATTTAAATCTTTTCATGATGATTTATTGAGGACTGAACGATACCGTCACGCCGCGTAGCGGCGAAATTCTGTACTAGCGTATTAGGGCAATTTTGACGAAATAACATGGGAAATTCGATAAATGTATAAAATAATAAATGTTGCACAATGAATTTTGTACATTTATCATTTTTAATTGAAAGTACATACCTAAATATGAATTTAGAAATTTTAATCCTATTAAAAAGTTGATAAAAAAGTGTTGATAAACAACATTTCATGTCAAATATCCGAGTGCCGCACCGTGCGGCATTATTCAGTCGAATCGCTAAATTTGTGACTCGCTGTAAAAGTACCTGAGTGCACCTAGAAGAAAAAAGTAACGCATCATTTCGATGGGAAATTGCCTCAGCTTTCCGATGGTGAGCTCAGAT
>CACVKI010141124.1:0-24981 GCA_902732785.1 Trichogramma evanescens | reverse complement strand
TTTTTGGATAAAATCAACCATAACTTTTGACCTGATCATTTTTTCGAAAATCTGAGCTCAGATTCTTAAAGGGCATTAAATTTTACATAAGAACAGGCTAATCGTATATTTTTTTACCCCATTTTCATCAAAAATACAGCGACCGAAATGAGTGTCAAAAAAACGTCCTCTTGGGACTTAATGGGTTATTATAACATGGAATTAATCGCATTTAAGGCTCAGCATTTGAATATAAACGACAAACTTAGCCAAAACGCAAGATTACGATGAGCGATGCAAAGGGCGCATATACACGTGAAAAACTCCGATGATCTTTCCACGTGAGTAATGGCTAACTAAACTGATACAAGGGGCATTATTTTATTTTAAAAGCATCCGGACGATTTTGCTCATCCGATTTTCCTACGAGATAAATTTCTTACTTTATAAAACCAGTTTCACGCATTATTAGCCCGCTCGACCAATGTCTATATACTACATAATGCGCGTTATAAGGTGCACCGAGTCTCTCGCGCTACGTGTACGTGCCTGCGTATATGTAATATAGTCAACTCGCAGGCACATATAATATTCGAGTAAACGCGACACGACGATTGCGCACGACGGAGCTTCATATGCGCAAGAAGCGATCTTTAATCATCCGAAACTAATTATTCGCGCGAGTAATACATCTCGTGCGTCCATAGTCACAATTCATATATGTATTATCGCGTATAACATAAACACGATAGACGCGTACGGACACTTTGCATATCGCGCGGTATTGACAAATGTATCAGGCATCAATTGACAGGTGTACGAATGCTTACACGAGCTCGCGCGCGCGCGAAAGAAACGCACGACGAAAAAAAAAACCAAACACGATTTTAATCGTATTTATATACGCGCGCTGCTGCGCGAATGTAATATGGAAAAGCTCGCGAGAGCAATCGAAATGCGATTTTTTATTTTTTGCAGTTAAAGGATTATTACGAGACGACGTATGCGCGTATAAGAAAACGAGTAATGCTCGAGCTGCAGCCTATACACGGTGCGCATAGGTTTCCATGGCTGCGATTTATAACGTTAACTGCCTGTAATGATGCAACTCATTTTCTCCGCGCCGTTCTTACAGCAGTGTGTAGTATACATACAGCCACTGGCAGCAGCAACAGCAACAGCACCACAGCAAATATAATATATATTTCATTGGTCCGAGGCAAAAGTTGAATTATCGTTTTGTGCACTTGCGCGCGCGCGCATCGATATGTAAATAAACGAGCCTCGAATTATACAATCGCGCGTGCATCGAGGGGTATATTCTCTACGGACGGCGGACTGATCGCGAGCACATCCTCGTGCAATTGCACTCGTAGTTAAACCATATGCTCGCACGTCGAAGTATAATAGCTCTGGGTCGAAAAAAACGCCAATCGGAACAGAAAAGCTGCTGCTGCTGCTGCCGCCGCCGCTCTCGAAAAGGAAGAAAGCCAAAGAGGGCGAATCACATACCCATATACACTGGCATTTTAACGAGCGCATAGCGAAACGTCCTGTAAATCATTTGGCCCACAGAGGCGAGAGAGAGTCCATATAATGTACAGGATGTTCGTGCGCGGGAGAAAGAGCACGTCGTATGCAACCTTCGCGGCTGTATTATATAGAACTTTCAATGCTAATAGCGTGCGCGCGCGCGAGCGAATATTTATGATATTTGAACAGCGCGCGCGCACGGAACAGACAGTCACTTCTTTCAGCGACAGCAGTGGCAGCAGAAAGTAAAAAAAAAAACACGCAAAAGTGATTAATTGAGCCATATCTGTTGACACACTTTTTCGCGTGCAGCGCGCGATTACACCTAACTATAATATAAAAGAGAGAGAGTAAACGAGCGATCATTAACTCGAACGACTCGGAATGAAGTGCTTGTATTGTTAAACTGACCGCTAGGCTTTATTAGCCATTGCGAATTACTCATCTCATTTCCATGCTGAGTCTTAGTGTCTTCATATTGCATACGCTTTTCTTTTAACCCAACGGCAGCATCAGCAACAGCCAGAGGCACTGCATCATCAGATAGATGGAGAAATTATCAATCACTTTATTGAACGTACCTGAAACAAAAAAATAAACAACAACGATTACGATTACTGTGGAGGCTGCATTTTCCAAGAAGGAATAAAACAAACGAGCGGAGAGCTCGCTCGCGCATATATAATTTTTTCTCCTTCTCAGCTCCGATCTGATATAAGTGCGACACAGAATGCAGAGGAGTCCGTTTATCTCGAAAATGTGCGATATATCGCTTATGCATTATTCGTATTACAGTGTTGTGCGCGGTAAGAAAGATGGTGTCTTTGTAATTGATATGTGTACCGTTCCCTCTGTTGCGGGGGTCATAACCTATATTATACGATCACAAAAAAGCACGAAGCGATAAAAATGTTTCGCGCGCGAAAAAATATTACATTTATATAGCACTAGAGTCAAGTTGGCATGCGGTGCACCCGTCGTCGTCGTCGCAATCTACTTTGCATTCGTTATGTGCACCAAATCCTTATACATACGAAACAAATCGCTGAAGATCAAATGCTTTATTGGTCGTGTAAAAAGTGAAAAAAGAAAACAATTTCATTAGTAATTTAAGGTTTTTATAAGAGTCGCAGCTTCTTCAAAGGGTGGATTTGACATTAAATTTACCTTTGTTATGCGTGTAGTATTATTGATAAAAAAATGAACATTGAAAATGTTTTAAAATATATAACCAAGAATTGGCTTGTTTTTAACAGTATACCTTATACAAGTATGTTAAAAATAATAAGCACAATTCATATAACCTAAAAATAATGCATCACTTTGGGCCTTCGCCACTAGATGGCAAGTACCTTTCTCAGTAAATCTGTAAGTAGCGAAGTCAAAATCATAAGATATAAGTCGAAGTAAGATTTCCATGACGATTATCAGTTGGAGTTTATTTTCCAAAATAAAACTACCAACAACAAAGTGATGAGCGTCGGCCATGTCCCTTTGCTGCACACACATACACAACGCGTATGCGTGATAAGATCAAACGGATTGACCTTTTTGGCGACCACAGCAGCTTTAATATATATACACGTAAACTGTAAGTACATGTACGACGGATTCGACTATGCTATCCACTGTTGTGGCTTTTCCGCTCGAGCTGCGCAGGAAGAGAAAGAGCCTGTACTCGAAGCTCGACTCTCGAGTTATCGATCAAAGCTCGCGCGCTCGCGGTCCAGCCTAGGCGAATACGCGCGTATCGGAGAAAAATAAAGCGAAGGAATAAATATATTTCCCCGCGAGCCGCGACAGTCTTTCGTTTGTGCGCGGCGCGTTACTTATTTATGTCGGGCGCGCTGACCTGTTATAGCAGCCGCACACACCTGCACACATGATCGCCAACCGCGGACACTTCATCAATCGGCTGTGCAGTTTTTATCGGAGCGAGAATCGTAAAAAATCCAGCTTAGCTTCTCCCGGTATAATGGCGCCTTTTCTGCATTGGAATTCGTAATTTAATCGTTGACTCTCGCGCGCGACGCACTGACTTCGATTGCACGCATAAGATACGGTGGAATATATTTGGAATCGAATTCGAATTTTTCATCGCGATCCCTTGGCTTTCGAAATAAGCGATTACTTTTGCGTAAGGCTAGATAGTCGATCGAGCGCTGCGGAATATGCATATAATATACGCTACAACTTGCCAAATCCGATGTATTTGTTACGACCCTGCGTGTGCGATTGAGCAAAGCTTCGAGATTAGCCGTTCGATTTATGTCCATGAGCGTGTTGCGTTCGTATTCGTAAGACATCCATATAGGCACGATTTTCTTTTCAGCAATACAAATAGAGGATATCAGCAGATAAGAGAGAGAGAGAGAGAGCAGATCTCCTTTCTGTACTCTCGAAAAAAATCGTCTTCATTTGTCAAGGTAACAATGTCGAAGCGATTTTTTCAGTCCTTGAATCGAGCGAACGGCAACGGGAGAGAGAATCGAACGAGAGAAAAATTAAGGAGGATAAAGGTCGAGTGATTGCTTCGTATCGTTAAAGCACATCGTACGTATAGAATACGTATCGAATTTATTAATCAAGCCGAATTTATACTCGTGGTACCTGTATGATGTGCGCTTTATGTACACATCGTAGGTACTATTTACGAGGATGAAAGATCTTGAATACGAATGGAATTTTTTTTCGTGAATATAGATTCATGGCAAGACAGTGCCACATTAATCGACATGGGATTCGGCTACGTTATATTAGTAAAATCAGACTCTTGAAAATATATGGTATCATTTATCATTTTAAGATAACTACGAAACTTTTTCTCGTTCGGAATCGATTATGACATCTAGCGGTTAAATTCGAATTTATAGAATAACATAACTGACGTTACTTCATGATATAAAGTGACAATTTGTATACTAATAAAATGTATAGGTATAATGTTGCAAGCTCGGAGAATCAAGTCGAAATATTGACTCGCAGACGACTTCGTCAGGTAAGGACCGAATTTTTGTCGTACGATTTTAACACCAGGTAGCACCAGGTGGAAATATATCATCATGAAGTTGATAGTTGACGCAGAAGCATGCACGCGTGCATGTGTACGAGTATGTGTACAGATATCTGCGTCAGACTAATATCTTAACGAGCATCGAGAAAATTATTGCATACGCTTTCGACCCCGGCGTTCGGCTTATTAAACCATGCGTACGCACACTCGCGAGGATTAATATGCACCATACTCACGTTGGAAGTCTCCGCGCGCGCGGCCGAGCTGGCACTGCGGCTGCGACTTTTGCGCTTTGTGCGATCGAGAGACTTTCTCTCTCTCGCTCGCTCGGCTCGCGCGAGGATTCCGAAACCGATTAAATGCAAACTTACGCGTGCTATGTAAGCAGCGACTTCGAACTCTGCGTCTTGGGAGAGATAATAATTTCAAGATCTATGATGCGTGTGGTACAAACTCGTAAGCGGCAAAATCTTTTTTTATAAAAAAATCAAAAATATCGACAGTCCTGCTTGCGAACGCCGCAAATTTTCCTCCGTCGATCGTACGTAATCGTTACACGGCGAGTCGATAATTTAAATTCTGAAAATTATGATCTGTCTCGGATGAACCCAATTAACGACTGGCTAACCATGAAAAACCCGCGCTCCGACGTTCGAGATGCATCCAATTGCATCCACGCTCCGTATACAAAGCGTAGCGCCACGCGGCGATCGAGGCACTCGAATTTAACGTCGTCGTTTTGGGAGAGACACGAGATATATATAAGCGTTGATGTTCTGCGCGAGACTGGTTAAAGTTTGACTTGTCCATTAAAGCGAGCTTGCGCCCAATAAAGGGTCTGCGATGTTATAATGTATACATAGAAGCAGACCGTAGCTAACGAGTTCGTTTCTCGGATGCGACGTGTATTAAGGAACTTGGTGCGAGAAGCTCACGAGCCAATCGGTCGCGTCTCGCGACCATCCGACGACAGACGCAGATTCGTTGTGTATTCTCGTCGCAGCAGCAACACCACCACTACCAGCAGTCATTGCCTCGGCAGACTAAGATATTCGGGTGGTTCGAGTCACCTCGAACTTGCCCTGCTGTATATATATAAAAAAAGACCCGATTGAGCTGCCGCTGTTGTCGCGTCGAGTAAAGGTCTCTCTCTCTCTGTGTTTGTTTACAGACGGGCATTTCTGCATCGTCAAGTAGTAGGCGTGTGCTTGGAACTCAAAAGAAAATTCGCCGAGGTGTATATACACCGCGGCCGTACGCCACGATGCGTATACACATCCCAGGGGACGTCTATCTCGGTGCTATGTTTATATATAAAGTAAATCAGTCTCAATACACCCCGCTGCGAGGTCCTTTGTTGCGGCGATTCGGTCCTTTATTTGACTCGGTCAGTCGCGCGCAGCTCCGAATTCATTGGGAATCGATCTGTAAAGACGAAGAGCTTATATATTTTGTTGTGCGATTGGCCAATAGGATCAGCTCGTAGTAGTCGTAGTTTGAAAGATATACCTCGCGATACGCGCGCCATGATACGTACTTTTTTTAAAATTTTTTTATACATTCAACGATTCGCGTCGAGTCAAAGTACAAAAGAAATGAAGAATTCGTGGGTACGATAAAAGTGATATTAACTCGCACTTTTTAGAGCAATGACCCCGCAGTTTCGAGAGCTATACGGTATATAATGCGAAGCGGTCGAGGAGCGATACAATAACCCACTTGAGATCGTTCGGATATAGACGAAAATATTTATTTAACGATAAATGCAGACGCTTCTTGACCGCGATGAAATAAAAAAGAAACAGCAACAACAACAAAAAACAAACGCGCGCATCGATCCGAATGAACGTGTGCACACACGGACACACGCTGCAGTGCGGATTTTTCACCATCATAACGAGCATTTGAAGCTGAACACTGCTATATATTCTCCGGCACGTTGTGTATACAGAGAGCGAGAGATAAGTACCGGCCGCAGAGGAGATGCATCGAATCTGGTTTTTCACAGCCTGTTATAATATATATAAATAAATGGCGAGCTGGTACGCGCGCGTAGGTGGACCGGCGGTTGTGCAGGTGTGATCGCCTCCCCCCGAACTCGTTCTATACGCACGTATATTTATGCGATGCGATGCTGCATCGAGCTCGACTAAAATTCATTCGCACACCGTATTTGTATAATATTTCTATGCGGTATATACATCGGCACACATTGGAGCGCATATAATATACGTGTAATATATATAGAAAATATGAATTATAGATGAGAGCGATATTAAAACCATGAAGTCGATGTCGCTGCATCGTGTCGTGGTCGTGGCAGTCGTCGTTACCGCGAACGCGATGAAATCGACGTCGATTTGTTGGGTGATCGATGAGTATTGCCGCCGGCGCTGCACATCGAGGTTTTACGTATCGTTGAATGCTCGCTAAAATATACATCTAATATACAAACACACACACACTGCGCATTCGAAGCCGCTTATCTATATTTATGAATAAAGCCGCGGTGATTGGCAAATTCGCGACGATGCTGCCGCGGAGATCTGACTCGCGCGCAGCTCTCGCTCCATACACTATATGCATGCGCGAATCCGTATTATATGTTTTATAAATATATTACCGCGCGATGATTTCGATGCGATTTATAAATTCAAGTATGCATACGGACTGTAGGGACGCTCGAGCGGAAGCGTACGTATGCAGATGTGCAGCGCGTATTATCTATATCGCGCCCGGTTATCGTTGAAAATCATCATCCGCGATATATTTTATTGAGGCGCTACGGGAATATCGCTCGAGACGGTGCTGCATCTCTCTGACTCTATTTCGCGTACCGGGTATATAATGCGTGCGTGCGTGCGATAGGGAAATCTCCTAGTTTGGCAATAAGACGAGCTCGCGCGCGATTATCTTATCGAATCGTAAATTTAAAATTTTATATTCTCGTGGTGGTTTTTAAACGTATGTGCGCGGCGTTTTTCCAATGCTAATTTTTAATTTCCTCCTTTTCATATGTATAAAATAATACGAACGGGACGCGCGAGATCATCGCGAAAGCCGATATACCTACGTAATGCGCGAGATGCGAGCAAATGTAATGAGATCGAGAATCTCCGCGAGAAGAGGAGGCAGCTTTAATTTGGCTCCGATTTACGAGGCAGTGCAGTGCAGTACTTTGCGCGAATAATAAAGAGCAATGGGCATCTGCGCTCGGTGTATTTATAAATACACGCTGCTGTACGCGCAGTGCGCACCCAAGACCCGCGATTGCGAGATGACGAACGCGTTTTGCGCTGGCCTGTAAATTCCTACGACTCCGAGAACGATCGAGTTGCGCCCAACGCAGCAGCGACGGGCCATTTACTCATAAATTTGCCGCGTATCGAGAAGAGCAAGCCAAAAAGTGTCGTTTACACGTGAAGCAGAATTAGCCGCTTTTATACTTTTTTTCTCGCGAGTTATATACGTACTTCAGGGGGTATAACGCGAACACATTAGTAGTACGCGAGAGATATCTCTCTCCAAGGCAATAAAAGGCCCTAGAGACGTATTTGTCGTCCCATCGTCGTTGGCTTTTGCATGGAGAAAAATAAAAAAAAAATAAAAGGAAGAAAGTCGCGAATCGAGATTTTCGGTCGGCGGGAAAATTAGTGAACAACGATTTTCACGCGCGCGCCAGCAGCAGCAGTAGCAGTAAGCAGTTGTAGGCAGCAGTGAGTGCGGATTTGTCCCGAGGGTGTACTTAGAGCGTTCCGTGAAGCGATGGAGCAAGCGAAAATCCTGGAAAATATCTCCACGAGCTCGCGTCGCCGCCGCCGACGCTGATGTTCGTCTGTATCCAGCCCCCACAGCTCGTTTTATATACGTATATAACGTCTCGCCTACCTAGGCGAAACGAAATAGTAAGTACCTAGACGCGGGCAAAAGTATTGAGCTTAATTTCAAGGAAAAAAAAGGAAGCAACGTAAGGAGACTTTGGAGAGATACCGTATAAGCGCGCAATATATACATGTATATACGACGAATAAATAAGTAGCTGTCACAAGATTTCCACTTAATTATTTTGCGACATCTCGAGCTGAGCGAGCACCGAATTTTTTTATTCTTTTTTCTTCGTTTTCTCTAGACAAAACGGACACGCGACAGCGACGACGACAGCCAACCCAGTGATTGCCTTATTTTCTACTTTTCTTTTTATCCCATAGAGGTATTTTTCCATGGAGCTGCGCGTTTTGGATATCATTTTCCTTTTTTCCTTTTTATTCAAATCGAATTGAAATCAAAGAAAGAGAGAGATAAATCGAACGATCAAATAATCATTTAATGTATTGGAAAATTTAATAGCCTTTACTCAAAAGGTAATAATTGAATCGTTTTTTTCTTTCGCGGTGAACATTCCGAACGCATCTATTTATCGATTATAGGATACGACCGCGCGTACGAAAAATTGCAATTCTGCGTACATAGTAGTTTAAATATTTCGCGTATAATAAAGCGAACGCCTATACGTATAAATATAAAAGCGAATAATTTGAAACACGTTCGAAACGTGTATAATGGAGAAAAAATCGCGCGTATATCGTACGGAATCGAGTGTAATAACGCACGGCCAGATACACATAACCAATACCACGCGCAGAGTAGATAAAAGTGGAGAGAAAAATGAAGAAAAAATGCACCAAAATTCGCGATTGGCCGACGAAGCTGCGTGCACATACTGTACTGCAGCTCTAAAGGAGCGCGTCACTATTGATATTCCGGGGACGTGATCGGTTTTCCTTCGGCAAGATATTCGAGTTAAAACTTGCTTCCGCGCACAGCATGCAGGGATATATGTGTGTGTGAATTCAACAAATTGCAGCCTGGCAATTTTGCAGAGAGAAATATAACACCGTGTATTTGCGCGCGCTATATACACTTCTGCGGCAATCGAATTCGCCAAGTTTTCGACTTTTTTTTGGTTTCAATTTACTTGCAGAGATTTTTCTGCAGTTTTTCATTTTGCTTCCTTCACTATTATTAATTATTAAAAAAAATGTTGTCGTTTTTTTGTTGGGATGAAATAATTCATTAAAATATTTGCCCAGAATTGTGAAAAAAAGTAAAATTTAAGCTTTGATTCAAGCTGAAAAATGATATAGTTTAAAGAATTTTTCAAAAGTTATGAGAGCTGTTGGAGCATTATTACTATCATTTTTGTTACACTAATACGCACCGAATTATACTAACACGCATCGAAGCTTAAATTTTTGAATTTTAATGTTTTTTACATTCGTTAATATTTATACGTATTCGCGAGTTTTGTAGTAGCTATTTTTACATTTTTGCATTATATGAATTCGAAAATGAAAAAGCTATTCCAAGCTTTGACCTGTGTCCGCCAAACAAATACGCCACAAATCTTCGTTCATCAGCTTTCCCATGATTATTTCACAGCAGAGAATTGGCAGTTGGCAGCGAGTCAGTGTCAAAAAAAATTCTAGCGTCCAGCGCCGGAAAAATTTTCTAAACTGTATCTCACTCAAATGCGTAGTGCACGCCTGCCAAAGCTTCGGATCTAACATCTGATATCTACCACTTGATCTGACTTCCAAATAGTCCTGAAGCGTCAACAATTTCTCGGCTTTTTCTGGTCGTAATTGCAACAAGTCGTAAAACGAAAGACTCGAACTCAGTATTACATTTTTTGCCCACTTAACGAACTTTTCGTTGCTGCACAAACATTCATCAACATCTTCTGACTTCTTGAACAATTCGTACTTGGCGAATATTTTCATTATTGTTAAGACGTCACTCTGGTCAAATTCATATCCTATTTTCTGTAGGCACTGGACCGTGTCGAACATGTGGGATGTTAAGTCTTTTAGAAAATGACGCCAATCACATCCGGTTCCATACATTTTAAACTCATCAACGAAGTCACTCTCTTTAGGAAAAATGAAATCAGACAGATTGGCACCATGATCCAATAGAAAACAGATCATATCTGGCAAGATATTCGCCACGGCCAATTGCAGTGGTGTCCGACCCTCCTTGTCTCGGGCGTCGATCTGTATCGGATGATATTTGTCGTTGCTAAGCTCAAATAACATCTTCGCCATGGAACCATCCCAGTTCATTTTAAAAACGTGCACAGGTGTAGATCCCTCGTTGTTAGCCAAATTCGGATCGGCACCGTGTTTTAGCAGCAACTTGACCACCTCGGGGCAGGTATTGCATAGAGACAAATGTAGCGGCGAATCGCCTGTTTTTTGCCACAGGCAATTAGGATCCTGGCCGAGCTCGAGAAACTTTTCGACGACATTTTCGCAGTTAGCCTCGCAGGCCACATGAAAATGTGTGAGGCCAGACTCGTCTGTGTAATTCACGTCGAATCTGTCGTATATTTTAAAAAGCTCACTGACCACATCGTCCCAGTCACCGAGTTTGAGTCTAGCCGCACGATGCACTGCTGTTGTGCGACGTGACGATGGCTTGCCGTCTTTACCAACGTCGGGCTCGTCCTTGTAGCCTGTTTTGATCGCAAACTTGATGATATAGCCATCATCATCGCATAAGTTGACAAACTGTACATCCTTTTTAAAAAGCCAATCAATTTCTTCCGTCCGAAAAATATCACGGAGATCTGGATATTCATCGCTATTCCAAACACCGATCAAATCGTAGAGTTGTCCAAGAAAATCATATCGCTCATCTCTGTTATCCCAATTGAACTTTTTTCGTAGACTCTTTAAGTCGACTTTGCCGTGCTGGTCTATTTGTTCGAAATCATTATTGTTGCTCGCTTCATAGACTTCGTTGTTCATGATTATTCCGTACAAAGTAAAATTCGGAGCATACGATTTTAATACTTTTTCTCCTTTCAAGAATATTTCCCGTACTAAACGAACGAAAATCAACACTGGCCTCTCTTACTCATGTCTTCTCAAGCTAAGTTGAGTCGAGAGCGTAACCAATAATTTGTAAACACGTATTGGCACAACACAAAATGAGATGTGCCTTTTTGGGACGTATTGATCGATACCTGATATTATTTAGCAACCAAATATTTTAAATTTAAACATGGCACTAAAGTATAGAGAAAAAAACTATTTTTAAGAAATTTTTTCCTCCTTTTCATTCATAAAAATAATAATTATCGCATTTTTAGAAAAATTATTTTTCCAATTTATTGGCAGCCGTTTATTTCAGACGTTCGTAAACCTCGAAGCAAAAAATTCACGAATACCTTGAATAACGCGCGACGACGACGAGCAGACTGGGGATTTAAAAAATCATTTTTCAATTAGTACATCGCGCACGCGGTTATGACGAGGTGAAACGTTAACACTAAGGTGAGACTCACGGGCATGAAAACGTATTCTCGCCAATTCACTCGCGGATATATATGCGCGTGTATATATAATCCGACGAAAAGCTCGTGTCGGTAGACTGCAGTCGCGAAGAAATCCAAATCTCCTTAGGAAATCATCATTCAACGTCGCTAATGATGGTCACGCTTACACAGCGCTTTAAAACTCATTTTCGCGCCGTTTCGCACGATAATATATCGTCTAAGGCGCGCGAGATTCAACGACTTTTCAACTGCGCCGCTGCTCTTGGCTCCCACGCACACACGCGAGATAATCTCTTGCTAATCTCTCGCCGCGTACCTTCATACACACATCATAGGGAGAAAACTCGGGTGAAAAGCTTTGTCCTCGTAATTTCTCTCTGGAGTATCGAGCGCTCGCGAGCGATATGTGTGCCTCACTATATCATATATTGGTGGCCATCGATCAATCAGGTCTGTGAGCCCGCGCGTGACACCCAGTACGTATAATAATATAATACACTCGCGCACACACGAGCGTCCCAAGTGTAATTTCGAGCAATCGAGAAACGCTCGGTCTTCGTTGAAGTTCGTATATATAATATAACGCGACGCACACCGAGTACGAGAGAGCATCGCAGAAGGGCCGGCGCCTGTTGTCAGCTACACATACAAATTAGTATGCTGGAGCACGATGCAAAATATAATAATTTTCGGCCTGTGTGTGTGTATGTATAGCTGCTCATGGGCGTCTGTGTGATGTTCATTGTTTTCGTTTGCGCGTGGATGGGCCACCGTGGCGGCGGCAGCATCAGCAGCAGTGTTTTTTATTCGGCACAGCTGAAGAATGAGACTAATAAGGCAAATTATTATCTGCGTTGCGCGTTTGTATATCGTCCATATGAAATAATTTAAGGGTGATGAATCGCTTTTGTACGTGCAGCGACAATGAAAACGATATGGATTCCTCGTTTATATGTACGTGAGATAGACCGTGTGCAACAATACGTTGGGGCCGTAATGGATAATTTATTATGCCCTCCGCGAGCTAACCTCGTGTACTTCGTTAGCACGTACAGTGTTTGAGCTTTTTTTATTTTTTTTAATTTGATACGCGCCACGCACAAAATAATTTATCGATAGAATTTCCCGGTAAAAATGATTTTTTCCAGATGTGAGAGATTAAGATGATCGTAGAGCTGTGTGCTCGCCAAATACGTTTTCTTAGAATGAGCATTATTACAAGCCATTGTAGGGTGGGAAACTTGCATTTCTTTCAAGTATCGCGAGAAGTATCGATCGAAGTCACAAATAGATTTTTGCCAATAACTATTTGGGCATATAAGCAAAAGAAAATATATTGCGATAGCACGCTTGTTCAATCGCGTTGCTCCGCATCATATTGTTTACGTATTGTATACAAGCGAAGAACGTGCGAAACACGAGTTCACTCTGAAACGATCTTTTATACACACATTTCGTCCACACATTCGTCCGAGTCGTAAAAAAGCTCATACTTCAGGGGGGCGCCGCCGCCACTGTGTTTACGATATTGAGCGTATAGCGACGAAAGCGCCCGCAGGAATGACGTGTTAATTAGCTATTGACGTTGGACGATTTTTCGGCTAATGCCCGCGTTTCAACGCTTCGATAGAAAAATGTCACTACATAGCACGACCTCCGTTCACGGTCGTTCGCACGGAAATTAATTTCCGATTATAAAAACAACGATCGCGGTTGTCTCGAAATCGCGCACTTGAAGGTAAAATACGTAATACAGGCACGTTTCAGCGATCTGGTATGCCCAAAATCTCTCGAGCTGTCATCTATCGAGCTTCTCGATTTCAAGTGTTAGTGTTTCTTAATGTACATAAATATATATGATATAAATCGTCGCATGCTTGCAGACACATTAGCCTATCGTCTTGTTCGTCTCTCGTCAACTAAACGATCCATTCCACACGCGTGCGCGGAACCGTTAACCATACATCCGCGTCGCGCGAGAGGTCCCCAACGACGACGAGGCTTGGAACCGATCTCGTCTCGACGCGCAGGTGTTCGTATCTCACGTATTATACGTATGGCTATTTGAGCGCGAACGCGCGCCTGAGTACACCGAGCGTTTGTTCAGCTAATTTTTTTCAAGAAATCATTTTAATAATATGTAGCAAAATCAATATTTTCAAAGCAAATTTCCTTGGCTCGGTAATGAAAATAAAATGAAAAAAAACCCGCACGAGCTCGAGCAAATGTCATTTATGAATCTGCCCGAGAGAAATCCTATCGACCTTCAAAAGCGCACGTCCAGAGAGCCCCGAGAGCCGTCTAAGTGTACGTACAAGGCACAAGGTATATACAGGCACGTAAGCGCGCGATGCAAAAAAGGAGCAAAAAAAAAAACAAGCCGCGCGCAGCATCTCTCTCCCGTAGAAGCAGATGGTGGTGCTTATACGTACGCTCGTGCACACACACACGACCTATACCATTATTCCCCCTTTCTTTTTTTTTATCGTCCCGTACGGAGGCGTGAAACAATAGCTGGTTTTATTGGCCGCCGCTGCAGCAGCCCGCAAAAGTCCCATATAGTTATATCTCGCGCGCAGACTTGTATACAGAGTGCAGAGCTTCGTGTTCGGTAGGCTCTTCCGGACTCGCACGACTACGGCTGCTGCAGGGAGGAAAAATACTAGAGGAGAGAAAGAGAGGCAGGCACAGGAGGGAGAGTCTAGAGAGAAGCTCGCGCATATAGCGCACTACTGCACACCTCTATAAGCCTTTATTGCGACCGGTTTTGTTTGTATTACTTTGCGCGCGCGCGCGAGAGAGAGAGAGCCCGCCGGCGGCGATGTTTTACTTGCGGTCTAATATCAACTTTTCCATACACGGGCGAGCGCGCGACGATTTCGAGTCGTTTAACTTTATTCGTCGCGCACAGACACACTTATACGTACAACCGAGTACAGCAGCATTTCAACGAATTTGTTCGATATCGAGGATACGACTCTCGGGGCTACATAGACTCTCGGCGTAACATGGTTACGCACGCGGCGCACTTTTTTTCTGTTTTGTCTCGTCGCGACAGTCTCGACGCTTTTTAACATGCAAAATATACATACAGCGCGACGCATTCGTGTTATTATACGGCGTATACAATACAATAAATTTCATTCCGCGAGTCCTTACTTTTAATGGATATTAGAATTCCTCAAATTGTTCGAGTGGGATCATTGCGTATTTATACGCGGTGAAATTTGATATCGTGCGCGGGCTGCTGCTGCTGCTGTTTTTTTTTTCTTTTTAAACTCGAGCTTCTCGGACATTTTCACGAACGATCTTCGCGCTTCTAGGAAAACTCGCGAGAGATTTTTACGACGCCCGCGCGCAAAGCAACTCTTTCAAGGAGTGGGTATAGTCCTGCGACGCGTCATATTTTTCACGATCTATAACTTTTCGTTATTTCACGAATCGGATGATTAATTAATCGATTGACAGTTATGGCGAGATTGCGGCTTAGCAAAAATGCGTAATTGTAAAAAGTGTATAATTTCGCAATAAGGTGCGTGTTGCGTACATCAAATAGAGAGAGAATTTTCGTTGAGACCGTATATACACCGGGGAGGCTTTTTACAAGCTCTTAATAGCCTGAAACAGACACACGACGAAGAACAAAGTAGGCTCATTTGACGTCTGTCAAGGGCCGGGCGGGGGAAAAAAAGGTACTTATGCCAGGGGGCGATTCGGCAGCTCTCATCCCCTGACAAGGCACTTTCCGCGCGCGCATTATTATGTATACACATACGCACTAACAGACATACAGACAGAGAGACGCGGGGAACAATGTGCTCGAATACCGATGATATGATACATCCAGGTCCGATCGACACGACGGGCGTATACAATTAGCGGTTTATTAGGTCGTTATTTACGACTGGGTTTATGGCCGAAACTCGGGTGTGCGTCCGGAGTAGAGCTGAGCGCAAAAGCACAACGAGGCCGAGGCATATGTGCACGTATACCTATATAAAGGTATGTATGAGCGTAGCCCTCCATTGCCCCCCCCCCTCCCCCCTTCACTCTCTTATACACAGTGCTCGTACATACACTTCGGCGTGCCTTTCAGGGATTTATGAGGCCCGCGGGGTATATATCTATACGCGCCCAGACTCGCCATTTATACCACCGTACGCGCGAATACACGCATACGTACATACAGTACGTGCGTCGGCCTTTTTCGACAATGTATAACGCATACAGATAGCTGTCCACATGGGAGTTCGGGGCTTATGTTTTCCAGCGAAAATATATATCGTATTATATATGGTATATATACGCGCGACGCGCCGCCCGATGAGTGTTTGTCAAAATGTACAAACGAGCTGCTACCGCTGCTGCTGAACCTGAGTGTAAAAATGAATTTGTACAAATTTGATACAGGCCATTAGTAAAAAAAAAAAAAAACAGAGCATAGGCGCCGGACGATGGTGGGCTTTTTCAACAACTTGTATTATCTGTAATTTCGACTGCGCCCGCAACGCGTGAGAAGTTTGGGTGTTGTTTCATCGCGTTTTGACGTTATTATTATACTTTTATTCGCACGAGAATAATATTTGTGATAAAAATCATGCGTGCAGCGCGCGTCGAATATAATCGAGCGTAAAAGAGAGCTCGAGGCGGCTTAAAAGCAGGTTTTCAAAAATATTTGATTAATTACTGTTATGTTTCGCGTCTCTATCTCGCGTGTTGAAAAAAAAACAACAACGGGATATAGTTAGCGCAAGGTAACTCAATCTCTATAACCATTTTTTTTATGATGTGTATCGCGTTAAATTGGAAGACGGACGCCTGCATGTGTTTAACATGCAAAAAGTTATAAGAAAAGACTCTCGTATAAATTCAGATTTAGGATTTGACTTATTTTTGACTTATACAATTACTCTCATTTGGTCACTTGCAGATTTACAGCTGATGTTACTCGCCATCTAGTGGTGAGTCTCAAAGTGGTATTATCGTATTTCAAAGTGGTATCATTGTATTCGAAGTACTTGGAAACAGGTCTACTTTTTTAGTGTACTTCAAAACATTTCTAATTTTTTTCAGATCAATATTAATATTGACCAAACTATCAGGAAATTTTCATTTCTTGACAATATGACTTTTCGTGCACTTATGAGCATTTTCGTGATTTCAGATCGACAATTGGATTCCTGGCGGTCAATATGAATTAATATTCAGTGAAATGCAATAATAAATTTTTCGTAGAAACACTGCTATTCGCACAATTGTTATTTTATCAAATAATTCATCCATCAGTGAAAACATGATAAACAATGAACGTTCATAAAGGACCACTTCACCTAAAAATTCAATTTCGAGTGTCAGCCGCATACCCGACATCCCTTAAACATATATTTACTCGAATGCGAGTACAGCTAATGTTTCATCCTGCGCACACATCGCTTGTTTTCATAGCAAAAAATATTTACGGTAAGCCACTGCATACACAATACATACGCACGCGCATGTACGTATGTATACGCATCTGCACACGCGTGTACGTACGAATGCGTACTACAAACCGCTAAACGTCCGATAAATCACGGCGAAAATCCCCGGTGTGTGTGTCACAGCAGCAGTGTTGCACAGGCATACGCACCGCGAGAGAGAGAGAGAGAGAGAGAGAGAGAGAGCTGAGTAAGTGTCCCGCGTGCGAATCGCGCAGTGGTAATTTCAACAGATCAAGTTCACCTCTAACGCAAATAATTTCTATTTAAACCGAAATTAGCTCTCTACTAATCCAGAGTGTGCGATGCGCATTTCCGAGGTTAAGGCACGCAGCTGCGCCGGCGTAAGTGCGAAACTGCAGGCATAACGCGGCCGGTCGCGCACATATGGGATGAATTACTTGGATATACTTTAGCGACTCTAAAATGCTTCAATGTTAACCAATTGTCACTGCAACTAATCATTGAATTAAAAAAACGCAGAATTCGTTAAAATAAAAAGTCAACTTTACACAGGTAGAAAAATTGAATAACAGAAAATGGATTTTTGTGGTGAGCATCTTGAGTTTTTAATGGTATAAAAGTTAGGGACACTTCTATCTGTTGTCGGTACTTCACTTCTTGCTGCGTAAGTAATCCGAATTTCAGTAATAAAAGTCAATACTATGTTTGTAGTTGATCATTTATTTAATTCGCAAATGGAGTTGTTTTTACAGAAATAGAGAAGTATTAAAACTAGATTTCTTAATCCTATTATTTCTGTCGGATTACGTTGAAAACATTCAAACAGTTGTTCGAGTAAATATTTTAAGAAAATAAAGAGTAAATTTTAACAGCAGGTACAATGTTGAAAGTTGCAGCAATCGATAGTCCATTAATAGTTGAACTGAAAGTAAATAGAAGCTTTCAAGAGTTCAAACCGACTTGGAAAAGCTGAGGATTCACAACCAAGGACATTTGTAATGAAAGCAGCGGTTGATATATGATTTTCAGAAAAGAGTTAAAACAAAAGACCAAAAAAAGCATAAACTTTGTAATCATCGAATTACGTATTATTCGAGTACTCAAGCTGAACGTCACGAATTCATTCTTGGATAATAATTTTTACGAAAATCTTTATCTGCAAAGAATTTTTCTCAAATGCAATAGCTTACGAACACTCACTGGAAAGTATCCGATCGTAAAATAGATGTCAAAGGCTTGCACAAGCAAACATTTGTTCAACATTCTGCTGGCAACTTAGTTTCCCGCGGTTGAAAAAAAACATACATATGAATATGCGTTACTTATATAACACCTTCCGCACCTCGGCTAGCCGTCTATATACTGAATGTAATCAGGCAAATATATATAAGAACGCAATACACATATAACGACGCGGGATTCGAATCGTTAGCCGACGAAGAAACTTTCGAAAGCTCAAGTGGTATAGATGTTATGATAGTTAAGCGTTGCAGAAGAGCGCGACTGTGGCAGAGAGCCTCTTATAAGCCTGTGTAACGTCGCGCGCGTCGGGGCGCGACAAAAATGCAAAGAGCCGTCTAAATGGATCGCTCGCGCGCAAATCTACTCGGTAAATATATCAATGAATCGGCTGTTTTGCATAGACATTGACACGACTCATTCACGGGTAGCAGCAGTAGACTCTTGTGAAAAAGCCTATATATAATAACGACTCGAAGAGGCTCGGCCCGAGCTTGAACAAACAATGATCGAATACTTTCGGGGTCTATATTATATGCCTCCGCGCCATAATACGCGCGTTTGATTTTAAAATATTATGCATGCGCCGGCGGTCCAAACACTCTGCCGCGCACAATCTTCATAATAGCGAAACGTTTTACTTCTGAAGGCGTTTACACACAGACGTGGCGCGCGTTTATTTTCGCGCATAAATTATAAAACTCTGCGGTGTAGACAGTAGTCATGAATTTTTCAAAAAAACTCTCTCAGCCCGTCAACGCGAGCGGCGTACATATAACGCACGGGACTTTACAACCTGGCAATACTACTACTGCTGCTGGTGCCATGGGTATAATATACATAGGTGCGCGCGTATTCGTCGTCGCCGGGCTTGATGTGCAGTGCAGCAACGGTAGCCCCAAGCTCGGCGCTTACTATATATTTCGCACATTACAACGGTGCGCGCGGCACATACGCGTAGTCGAACTACGCACGAGCTCTAAAACACAAACCGTCCGACGACGACGACCGCAACTGGCAAATATATTATTATTCTTCGCGCAAATACAATTTTCACGCCTGCAAAAGTATGACACTTATGAGCTTGAGCGAGGACAAAAAATGAGAGAGAGAGAGAGAGAGAGAGAGAGAAAGAGAAAAAAGGAAAAGAAGAAAGTAACTGCGCTCGTCATTGCGCTCTGGCAGCTGCGATCAACGTAGCAGCGCTGAGCAAGTTATGTTATAGAGGAAAAAAGCCCTCCTTATTCTGCTTCATTTATTCAAAGAGAGAAAGAGAGAGAAAAGGGACATTGGAGAGAATTACGACTTTGTGGCTAAGCGCAAAATCGTGCCGATTCGAATAGAGAGAATCGCCCGAGTACTATAACATTTTCCTATTACTCGGAGCGGCGCGATTTCGAACGAACACGGCGACAATATATGTATATAAAATAATAATCGTCCACAACTGCTGCCACCATCGCCTACTCCACGAATGAATGAATAAAATTTTCAACTATATATACCTACACCAGCCAGCGAAGTGTTTTTCTCTGCTCGTATTATAATACTCTTCTGCGCGTCGACATCTCGCTTGCGCGCGAGCGTATATATGTACAGAACTCATTATAACCAGTCGTTTGTTACTTTGCCTTGTTCATTATCACTTTACAAGAGCAAGAAGAGCGAGAAAATTTCTCTCTCTCTCGTGCTGTGCTGCAGCACAGGTGCTACGGACGAGCCTTTTAACTAGTAGCTCTCGGTCGAAGCTCGCTTTTTGTGTGTGTGTTATATCGTCTCTGTTTTGCTGCTGCTGCTGTTGCTACTACTAATGCCACTACTGCCGATGTTGTTTGCCAAGCTTGTTACGTGCGCACTTCTCCATATATATAACATGCACTATAGCTACTCCGAGGAGGAACACCAACGCAGCACAGCTTCAAATATAACCATATTTATTACTTTTGCGTAATACTCTGAGTACCTATACATGGACGAAATTATGGCTATAAGCTAATGGCCCCGAAAGTGATGAGGCAAATTTTTGCCCCGAATAGTACATATAAAAGTTGGAGATATTTCGAACGTGTCTGCTTTGCGTTTCCGCTGATTCCCTTTTCGCGCGCTCGTATAATACTTACAAATCCAGCGTGCAAAAACGCATTTCATGATCGCGCGTTTGTACACAGAGTGTCTCCGTATACATTGCAAGCTTGCATAGATGTATTACCCCTCGAGTCCTTGAATGCCATCGATCAATCACGTAAAAAAGGATCTTCGCGCATAATACTTTATATTATAAGGGCGGCGACGGCGGCGCCGCTGTTTGCAGGACGGAAAATAAAAACTTGACACGCTTGTTGCGTAAATAAATACGTATATATTCGACGTCGCACCGGAAAAGATTATAGTTTCGTTCTCGCTCTTTCTGTGTGTCTCTATATGCGCTGCCTCGGCATTATGTATGTGTATGTGTGTGTGTGTGTGTGCCCTGGCGCAATTCTCTCGGCACTGCTACCACTACTACTACTCACGGTGTGTGTATAATATATATACTCATTCAGTCGCAAATGAAGCGCGCGTGACTCCGTCGGCGCAACGGGACTTACGCGCGAGGCGCATAATATTCGTATTGTGCGTTATAATGCCGAATCGCGGCCTAGGAATTAAAATTTCCCACTCCGGCACGCTCGTGTATGTATGTATACGCGCGCTTTATATGTGCTTTCTCGCGAGCGAAAAAAAAATAAAAAAGGTTCTTTGGAATTACTTTTTTCTCTTCATCTGCGACCTGGCGCTGCGGAAGTCGGCCAAGCAGCAGCAGCAGCAGCAGCAGCAGCAACGCGTCAAAGGCTTTTCAAGTACCGAGGTTATTCGACGTGAGATAGGTCGATACATACAATTCATAAATTTAATGCAGATTTGATGTGGAATCAACCTTTAAAATTTAAGTAAACGGTACTGTCATGAAAAATTCTTTGAAAATTGATGCATCAATATTGGAAATCAATTTTTGAAAATACCACTTCATGCATTCCTATGAATGCAGAAATGAACAAAAAGGATTCACTTCTATTTTAAAATTTAAAAAGTTGTGAAAATTCAATTATAATTAAAACCAGCCTTTACCACTAGATGGCGAGTACATTCATTTGTAAATCTTCAAATGTCAAAGATAATTAATTTCTTAAATAACCGCAAGGTTTTGAACAAAAACATATATAAATTATATACGAACAAAATCGAAAGATGAACGTGCTGATGTGATACACGTAATATTACCGTATTCGTGATATTTTTTTCTCGGATTCGGCGAATCTCTTGGAAACGGCGCTGAACGCGTGAGTGTGTGATTTAGAGAAAGAACCTTTTACGGTCGATTTTATATAATATAAAGCGTATCAAGGAAAAACATTATATTTGCCCAGAATTCATCAGGGTTGAATTATAAATGTTAAAATAAGCTCAGCGACAGAGAGAGACATACACACACACACACATTGGAAAATCAATAATTTGTCGTAAAGACGAATAAATAAACGAGCGTTAATTGCAACGAGAAGGGATTTGTCGCGCGTGAATTTTCTCTTGTATGTGCGTGCACAGCGATCGCAGGGTAAAAAGTAAAAAAATATCCGCAAGCTGCGCTTTCTCTCCTCGGAGGGAAAGAGGACAGGAGAGGGATTAAGATATTATCTCTCTCGCGCACATATTATATCCGTAGGTACAACGTCGCGCGTCGTTATTATAAAAAATGCATAACGCTACTTCGGGGCGCGCGAGTTAAGCGCGTTAACATCTTGTATGGTGTATAGACACATGAGCGCGCGCGCGCGCGCCTACCTTCGTATCTTTCATTACGCATTAATAATATATAAAATTTGTGTTTAAGCGATTCTCGCGCGCACGTGCGCGATCGATAAAGCCGCTAAATAATTTTAGAATTCACGCGCGCGTTATATACATGTGTGTTGTGTAGTATTATAAGTAAGCTCGCGTGCTGCGTCTATATAAACGTCATTTTCTAGCCGTCTTCTCTTAAGTTAAATTATTATTGTATACATACAAGTGAAAGAGAGTTGCTGTTGTCGCGTTTGCGGATATATTAAATGTATATATCTACGGTCGAGCCGAGGTGCAATTATACGATATCCATGTGTGCGTTGGGCGCTGGTCCCGTATTGAGAGAGAAAGCATATAAATACGACGATTGGAAAAATCATTACTTCTACCCAATAGCTCGTGTGTCCCTTGTATAGCAAGGCTCGATCTTTTTTTCTCGATCGTTCGTGCGGAAACTCCAAACCCCTCCAACGAAGGCCGTGTAGCCGCATGCTGCACCGACGTACCGTGTACATAGCGTTTATATTATAGTTTCTTCTTTATTTTTCTAAACTCGACGATCGCTCCCGTATACATAGGTTCCTACATGCGCATACGCGCAGGCGATTTCATTAAAACGATCGGGTATATAATATAGAGATTTGATCTCTCGCGCCGAGATTTTAATATCCCGTGAATTTTTCAGGATATGTATCATAAGTGGCACGCGCTGCCGCCGTCCGATCACGAGCGGCAGGCAGCAGACCTTATCGACAAGTGGATCAAAATCCCAAGTTTAATTGATCGGATATTAGTCGGCCCGAACAAATTAACTGCTACCTGCGCGTAATTGCCACACGCGCACATGTATGCAACAGCACTTACATATGTTATATTCAGCACGCACCGATAAACAGACGCGCAAAATGTTGGTAGTTACATGCGAGCGAAATTAGGGTGGCATTCAATGGAGCACGATATCGACAAAGAAAATACATCAGCCGACAAATCGAACGGCGCAGATCAACGAAATTTTTCCTCTACAAGACCTATCGACCGATATCAATGCGTTTCTACCTATACGTATATTGTATTACGAGCACTGCAAACTGTCATTAAACACAGGAGTTACAATGGTTACGAGTTGCTGCCCGCAGGACACGTGTCGCATCATTGCAGAAGCAGTAGCAGCGATACGCCAACAAAGAAAACTTCGATCGAGCGCGGGATTTTTTTCTTTCGCGCTGAAATTGCACGAGGTGAGTATGCGATAGCCTAGCGTTAATATATAAATCGGTCGCGGTAAAAGAGAGCTCGAGATATAGTTACAAGGAGCAGCAGATCAGCAGCACGTAGAAAACGTAATCTTTGCGAGCGCACATAACGCGCGATATTTTCTACACGTGTGTTAGTAGTATCCCCTGCTCGTGCTAGGAATAATAGGCTTAATTTTAGCCCCCACGATCGCGCGCGCGTTCAAACCCTCCCGCAGATATGTAGTAGCTCGCACGCACACATAAGCTTGTAACAGCCGCGAGTATATATAGTGATACGTATGTGTGTGTCTGCGTGTATGTATCGACAGGATCGCGCAACGATCAGTCGAATGGAAAATTGCGGCTCATTGCACGTACACAATCGAGTCGTCGTTTATATATATATCGAGGCTGCATCCTACACACGACGCGTGGAGCGCATGAAAGAAAGAGTGTAAATGGAATGCTGCTAGTGTATATAAGTATGAGCATGGGGGTTGACGCCGGGGCTTTCAAAGGAATGCCTCCTCTTCACGATCGCACTTATATGCTACGCTTACACAGATTGAGAAAATCGAAGAAGGAAAAACGATGCTGCTACGACGACGTTTAGAAAAAGGGGGCAAAGTTTACAAATCTGGATATTGAAAAATCAATGCGCCTCATTTTCGCGTTAAATTGTCCTCTTTCGATTGCTCTCTCTCTCTCTCTCTCACCCTTTTCGATGGCGCGCTCGAACGTGAGCAATTTTACAAATCGATTTAGCCCATCTCCTTCTCGGCTTGAAGGAGTTTTCGTATACATACGGTACGCGCATGAAGTCGTTCGGTTTAGCGGCAGATATTCGCCTAGACATATGAAATTCAGTTCTCTTAGCTCTTTATATCTTTGGAATCTCGCGCGTACCAACGTATGTATACATAAAGCCGATTCTCTCTCCGAGAGCTCGAGCGCGCACGAAGAGCACATGAATTCCAAATATCCAAGAGCAGCTATCACGGAGTCTTATCAAGGACGATTTTAAAAACACAGACACGCGCTGCACCGTATATATAATCCTTCCTGTATATAGAGGGATGAGCAACCCCGCGTGCGCTAATGCACGAGTTGCGCTCACGAGATGCGATCGAGACACAAGCCGCCCACGAGAGGGAAAAGCTCGTGCGGCGTGGGGCTAAATAAAAAAATATCATAATTGACACGCGAGATAAAAATACGTTCCGACTCGCGCGAGCTCTAAGAGAATATCGGAAAGGAAAGACAGAGAAGAAAGAGAGGAAGACGCGCAGAGTCGAAGACGAAGATGAAAGGCTGCGGAAAATCCAATCGAGTTTACTCTCTGTCTTATCCCGAATCTATACACACGCATACACACACACA
>CACVKI010141118.1:0-74887 GCA_902732785.1 Trichogramma evanescens | reverse complement strand
TGCAGTTGGAAGTCCGCTGAAAAATGTATCAGGCGGAACTAATGACAAGAATCATTTGATTCTTTCAGCAAGATCAAGCTGTTTCTTGGCATTACCTTTTTTCCATATCAGTGCAATGTGTGTGACTGGCAAATGGTTCATCGAAAATTAAACATGGGAATTCAATCAGTTTTATCAAATACTTTTTGATCCGTAAAATACTTAATTTGAACAAATGATTTATTATATTCAACAAAAATATTTGGTAGTATTGATCATTTTCCATCTTATTTTTAACAACTACATTTATTTAATTTAATGCATATGAAATGATAAAAAATTTGTTTTTTACAAACTAATTAAATAGTTAATTTTAACAAATATTTCTTTGATATCATTTATTGATTTTAAACAAATGGTTTGTTATCCAATTAATTATATATTTGTTTAAAACTAATAATGAAATATTTGAATCAAATAATGAATTGTTTAAAATATTTTTTCCATCTCATTCAAAAAAATTCTAATAAATATATGTTTGTTACTAATAACTCAGACTTGATATAAGAAAATATTTGTTTAAATTCAATAAATGGATTTCAAACAAATATATTTATTTGAATTTAACATACTTTTTTATGAGTGTGTAATATGCACAAATTCGCACCGATAGACGAATCGAAGACCGATGCAAAAAATATGCAAAATTAAACTGTTGAGGAGACACATCGTGAGCTGGGACGATTAGTATGCACGCACCTTCATGCACGACCCAATATATACGTGCGATAAATGCAACGACGTGGAACTGATCGATTGGCCGATACGAAGCGAGAACGTGAGAAAAAGAGGACGACACGCCACAACTACTCGTGCTAATAAATATTAAAAGCTACAATAGCCGTCTCGTTTCCACAAGTCACAATAGCAATTTTGCGCTTGTAGCAGGCACACACATATATAACATATAGAATTGTCGAGGAAACCGCAAAATGTATATTATATACGTAAAGGCCGTGGCGCAAATTTTCACGTGCGCCCGTATGCGTATGATGTCCTGAACAAGCTCGCGAAGGCC
This sequence comes from Trichogramma evanescens, assembly GCA_902732785.1. Classification (NCBI taxonomy): domain Eukaryota; kingdom Metazoa; phylum Arthropoda; class Insecta; order Hymenoptera; family Trichogrammatidae; genus Trichogramma; species Trichogramma evanescens. The sequence goes on along the minus strand of CACVKI010141118.1, from coordinate 73,830 downwards.
AATGGACTTCCTCGCTATGTGTAGCTCTCTTTTAGTCCTACCCTATTAAGCGGGTATATATAAGAGAGAGGAAATGCTTGTCGATGGAGGATGCGCGCCGCGCGAGTTTCCGTTTGCTGCTGTTGCTGCTCCTTGTCGTCGTCGTCGTCTTGTAGCGTCTTAACGTACCTCTTTTTTTTGCATGTCGCGTACACTTATGGTCGCTGCTAATTTTTGCACCGAGCCAACATCCTTTAACGACACTTGGAGGAACGCGCGTGGATCGTTAATGAATTACTACTACTACTGCTGCTAAATGATAAAAAAGAGGCCCACTCTGAATTTCATCAGCAACGAGTCACATGCTTCCCTAGAAAGCTGTTAGACTTTTCTCCAAACTATACTGTTGGAGGAACAAAGAGGAGTGACGATAACAATGGTCAGTCAGAATATTCATAGAAAAATATTGAACTTCAAACGCCTATTGAAAATACGTTTGTAATATAACATACGCGTAGCACACAGCTCGTTAGTAAAATATCGCGACCTTGAATCGATTGTTCGTACAAAAAAAAGAACTCGAGGAATTGCCTCGAACTGCGGTGAATCAAGCGCGTGGCTTGTTTGTGCTATTATCGGCGAGCTCGTGAAACTCGAGCTACGCCATCGGAAAATTCGATCGGAATTTAATATTCGATTTTGGATTTTGTTATCGTATCCGCGAAATTCCCAAAGCGATCGGAACAAGAGTCGATCGCCACGGCGTGGAATTACTTTATCCATCATCGCCGATCCAAACCGGATGTTATGCTGATCGTGGCTCGCTGCTGCGGCAACATACGAAAAATCTCCAGTCGACTTAATATAGACGCGCGTCGAGCTGTATACCCTGCTGCGATCGTCTGAATTCGAGTCGGTGCATTGGGACTGACTGCCGCGCGAGTCATCGTATCGTCTTGCCGTGTTTTACTTTCTGTATTATGACAACTCGATATTATCTTCGCGTGCGCGTCACTTTATCGTGTTACACCATACGAAGAGAGTTGACAAGTTTTTGCCTACTTCTCTGCTACGATCGAGCGATGAATCACTCCTTATGTGTGTCTACATCATATTTATAGGAAACAAAGTGCGGCACTGCGTTCGTTTGAGAGAAAATCTAGACTAAATATCACTCCTTCTGTTTATACACAATAAAAAAATCTATCTAGACGTTCAGAACAAAAGGAAATTATTAAATAATCGATCAATAAGAAAATGCTTGGATATAACTCAGGGTTGTTTTTTTAAAAGTAAGATGTGGAATGTACACGGGAGTATTTTGTGTTTACAATTTTTTTTTATGATAACTATACATAAAGAAACTCTTTTTCACAGAATCCTGTGCATCGCGATGACATGACTACTATATTATACGCCTCTTATTTACTTTCTGCTGAAGTGTCAGCGATCTTGAAACAAAGAGGCCATGTAGCTCGTGTTCGACATTAAAGGAAGTACCGAATCGCATGACAATAAACAATATAACATTCGTTTCACAGCTCCGAAACGCATTATTCATCTTGACGGCTCGTTTCTTTGTATGTGTGATAAAGCTCGTCTCGAGTTTGGATAAAAAATTAAAATTCCAATTTGAGATGTTCTCTGCCTGTTAGTACCTTTATTTAGACCAGTGTAAAAGGGAAATGCACGAAGAAATATATTGCATTTAATATTACAAAGTTCGTTAGCAAAAATTGTTATATTTGCTGGGAAAATGGTCAAAGAATCGAATAATGGAGGTTTTCTGCTTTTTACATGCTGAATATCACTATAATACCTAACGTAGTTATTTTTATAACTATGTACTTAAAAATGCTCTTTAAGTAATTTTTAATTCCATCAACAGATGGAGTATTGGAAATCCGCAAGTAGCACAAAACATTTTTCGTAAGTATAAATAAAAATTTTGGAATTCGTTTCAACAATTATGACTTTCGAACATTCAGAAATGAAAAAAGACTAAGCTAAATCAGTATAAATTAAAAAAAATGTAAAAAAAATCGGACACAATTGTTTATTGACCATTCGCAGAGCCGTTAAAAAATGGATAAGCCGAGTATGTGTCGCACATTCCAGCAGTTACTCCACAATGAACTCGCGGCCGCTCTTTTCTTCATACTCACTCGGCGGACTCGAACGAGCTCAGCTAGTATAGGTATAATATATGTACAGTCCAGCCGGAGCTCGTAAATTATTTATTAGTCATTTATCGGGGCGATCGGAAGAGCTCGGACGCGCACCGGCAGCATCGAGTGCAGCAGCGGATATATATACTATATTTATAATGTGTACACGCATAAGCGCGACAATTAGCACGCCCGATAAGACTACGTGATCGTTTAACTGATGCGTGTATTTAATACTCGCATGCACGCGTATATACTCTGCGGGCTCACTGCGACTGGTCAATTTTATTGCGAGCTAACGCGCGATCGGAACTCCACAATGAGAGTCGCTAATTCTTCGCAGTCGATCGGCGATCATCGTCGTCGTCGTCGTCGCACGGACAATCAGAAAAATGACACACGGAGCCGAACGTATACAACTCGATGGAGAATTTTCCTGCTGACAAAACTGACGCATCTCGAGTATATTGCTGGCGCGCGTGTAATATTCTCTGTGGCTTTGCGAGCGAGCGAGCCTATAGTGCAGCGCGAGTATAATAGCTCTGCATGCGTCGATAACTTGAGAAATTGACCGAGAGCATTCCGAGCCATTTTAGGCCAAGACAATGATTAATGAAATCTAATATAATTCTAATGTTGCAAGGACGAGATCGCGTCAGTCGGCGCTCATAGCTGCGGCATTCATAATTCTCAATAAGGCAAAAAAGATTTAGAGATTTGCGTGAAATGATTTTTTTTTTTCATTAAACAAAGCGTCAGTCGAATGAATTTTATGTGATGTAAACATGAAAATAGGTGTACCGAAATAAGACGATAATGTTTATATATTATTTTCTCTCCAAATTTTAAGCAGAAAGTTAAGCTAAACGATTATCAAACAATTGCCTGGAGCTTATTTTTCTAGGCGCTTGCAGTCACTGATATGCATTACAGGACATTTTTATATAGCCTCCTATATGTACCTCAAGGAAAAAGCAATTAATGTGCCATCGACATTTTCCAGCGAGCTACTCGTGTATACGAATTCGAAGTTTTATACACTTGTTCACGTGAGATTCCAAGGAAAAATGTCGCAGCCGTATAATTGCTTGGGAATAAAATAAAATTAAGGTGTATTGTGACAATGACAAAGCCAGTTTATAATTTAGTTTAGACCATCTTTTTTGTGCCAGACCAAAAATGTATTTTAACTTACAAGGAGACCACCCCAGCTCCGGGTCATGGATTTGCTTCAAAATTTTTTTGGGGTCTCCTGGTACCCAATACTAAAACTCCCTGTGCTTAGTTTGATCTCATGGGCCTTGGGGCCCATTTTTTAGAGGATTTTCCACATTATAAAAAAATCTTTGTTATTTTCTATATAGATATGGAAGTACTGAAACGAAAAAATGCTACGATCAAAAGTTTTTTAATTTTTCAAAGAATCTGCTTTAATTTTTCCAGAATTTTTGGGACCTTCTATCACTTAATTCAAGAGGCCCAAATTTGACGCTTTTTTTATGGATTTTAGGACTTCTTAAAGAGAGTGATAGATGGTCCCGAAAATTCTGAAAAAATTCAAGCACATTCTTTGAAAAATTTTAAAACTTTTGATCGTAGCATTTTTTCGTTCAAGTACTTCTATATCGATATAGAAAATAACAACGATTTTTTTATAATGTGGAAAATCCTCTAAAAAATGGGCCCTAAAAGAATTTTGGAGCAAATCCATGACCCGGAGCTGGGGTGGTCTCCTTGTTAGTTAATTAATTTCATGATGATTATTCAATCTGGTAAAAAAAACCTCTCAACATAATTAATGGTCTATGATAACCAAAAACTGACCCAAAATATATTATCAATAATTGGCTTGTTTTTGGCGTTTTTTTTAAAAGTATAATTAGGTTACACACATCGCAAAGCTTTTAAACTATCTAAAATCACAATTTAATTGATTAAAAAAATTTGATAAATTTTCAACCACTTTAAATACGATAATACTACTTTAAGTCTCCATCAATAGATGGCGAGCACCTAAATTTAAGAATATGCAAGTGTCAAAGTCAAAATAATTATATGAGTCAAAGCACTCGCTAACGAGTTTTAAGCATTTTCGTCCAAGAATGGGACTGAACATTTTCTGTGATAATTGGTACTGTGTTTATAATTCAATTGAGAATACATTCACACCTGTAATTTGCTGTTCATCAAAAATACATTGTTTCAATTATTAATAATTTTTACTATTTCTCCAGCTTATTGAGAACGACTGTGTCGGTTGAATATATTCAAAAGGATAAAAGAAACTTGTACGGTTGTAAACGCAGTTTAATTATATCCATTGCCGCACGAACGTACATATAGGCAAGCAGAAAGGGTCGAGTTAAAAACGCACATCTTATAAGTAACGAGTAAGAAAGTCGATAGTAATTCAAAAATGATTTTCTACCGTTAAGCTCCGAGACTCTCGTGAACTCGAAACTCGTAAATACGTGTGTGCGGATGCGTATAACATAGTATCCTGACAGCTTATATGCGGGTATTAGGACGTAATTTAAACGATCGAGTCGTCGTTGCGCGCCGAGAGAATGTGGGAAATGAAATTTCGCGTCCACCTTGAGGAATACCAAAGACAACTATACGCGAATTGATTAGCGCGCCACGAAATAATTGGTTTTATTTTTATGTAGCGATCGATTATTTTTTGATGGCGAATGTGGGCATCTATTGCTTTGAGAAATAATTCGATTGAAAAAACGTGATAATATTGGGGGGGTAAAAATCTTAGCGGACTAACGAGCAAGAAAAGGTTAAATAACGGCAAGATGTTAGAGTTTGATCGGCTGGGCAACACAACACATTTATTGAACGGAGCTGCTGCTGGCGCTCGTGCGCGCGCCCTTTTTTCCGAATATTCGTTTTGTTCTCCCGTTGTTGTTGCTGTTGTTAGGCTCGGTCTTAATTGGCACGATTGTCCCGTACGAGGGATTAGCCTTATTAAACTCTAAGCGTGTGTCTTTCATTTGTTAATGGGCATATAATGCCGCTGCTCTGCTCTTGATCGAACGAGCCAGCGAGCCTTTATAAATTCGAGATTCGATTCCGCTCGGCTTCGATTGCAGCCGATATACTTTATCCGCGAGCTTGAAGAATTCGGTGCCTCGAGTTGCAGGGAGATAACGAAATCTTTCTCTTTCTCTCTCCCTCTCTGTTGAGGTCATGCGTAGTTTATGCACGCCTGCATCCAAACCAAAAACGATACATGAATATGATGATTATTTGGCTATTTGACTAGGCGCGTCGCGTTATATCGCATTTGAATACGACCATTGCGTCGGGTTGGCTCCTGGAGTAGGCCAAGCTCGACTCTCCTCCCTTTCCTTTTTGCTCTCGCGACACGATCCTCTGTGCTGTCACGCATTGTGGTACATACACAAATATACACCGAGTACGCAGAGAGTCGTCGAGAACGATTGCAACGGCGAGATATGTATCGAAGAAAACGCAGTCTTCGTATTTACGTACGACCTAATACGGCAACAATAACAGACAATAATAAAAAAGAGAAAGAAAAGAATCATGTAAATTCGCCTCGCGACTTATGAAGGCGAGGAGCTGATGCGACGGTATAGAGGAAAAATGCGATGCGATACGCCGAGCATTTTAATAAGTTGAGCAATTGTCAGCAGCGACGGAGTATTAAGAAACGATGAAATAGCTCGTATACGCTGTAATATATGTACTGCATTGAGAAAAAAACATGTAAAGAGAAAAATATCGTGTGTACACGGGCTGCTGAAAAATACGTGTCGCTAATGTTAATTGGCTCGCCGCTTGAGCTTGCGCGCGCGATCGTTGCCGATTCCGGGCGCGCGCGCAATTCGTCACTCTCGAGAGCTGCGAGATGTATAACGCACGATGAAAATCGATAAATCGTCGACGATCGTCGGTCGATCGTGTGCATGCGGAGATCGTTGTAGCTCGCCACCTATAGAGGCAGGTGTGATATAGTAAAAAAAACTTGTCGCTTCGTGTCACACAGGACCCTGGCACGGTGTTCGGAAATTACTCGTATGTAGTAGCAAACGCATTCGTTTCCCTTTGTCGATGCGTGCAGGACGCAGCCTAGTTGGGTGTTTATTTTTTTGTTTTTCTCGCAGTGCAGATTGCAAGCGTCAAAGCATCGCAAGATGCAGCAGCAAGGCACAGACAGTCAAAGGTTGCCTCGATGCGCAAAATTACGCAAAGCTGCTAGCTCCGAGTTGCACTGGCTCGTAGCGTATGTATAATACATATGGGCAAGAGAGAAATGGGCAGTCGCGGCCCTGGCTGGCATTATATTGCAAACGGCCAGAGTGAGAGAGAGAGAGAGAGAGAGAGAGCGAATGGAAGCTGCTAACTAGACGTACGTGTGTATACGCCGTGCGTGCACGCAGTGAGAAAGCGAGAGAACAGGCCGAGTTCTCGGTTGCAATGGCTTCAAAGCAGTTCACGCATCCCCTTGGCTGCACATATCCTGCGGGCCGCGCGCAACGTACGTGAGTCCTGGACTACACTGGCGCGCAAGGCAAGCGAGCTAAGTAACATTCGCGCCGCGTACCACTGCCAGCAGTAACAACAGCTTCAGAGAAATGCTCCTCTTCTCGAACGTTACCAGGCTCTGTGGAACCCGCCGCTCGCTCTCTGTCGTCTCTCTCACTCGTGTCGCCTCTCTCTCTCTCTCTCTCTCTCTCTCTCTCTCTCTCTCTCTCTCTGTGCGCTGTAGTTGCTTTAACCGCAGCAGCTAATTAGTATGTAACGCGTCGTGAGGAAATTAGGCGCCGGACGAGAGCTTGCATACGAAAGCTCGTGTGCCCAAGCTCTCTCTCTCTCTCAAACGTGTGCGAGGCGAGCCGAGCTGACTGCTCGCCTCGTCTACGCACACGAATACACAAATACACACTTACGTGCCGCTGCTAGGCTCTCTTTGGCAGCCGAAGCTGCTGCTGCATTACGTGTGTCTCGGGACGTTCGTCTGTTTGCAGCTATGAGCTTTGTGGCCTGTGTGTTGCGCGGCTCGGCAAGTAAACGCGCGCGAGCACACCGTGCCAGCCAATCATCGCGCGTTACATCTTTTACCGATTCGCTCCTTTGCTTCTCGGCTCTCCTTTATTCCTTAATTATATTCACTGGGCCTTTATTTTCAAGCTTTTGTTATATGATATAAAAATCAAAAGTAAATTATACTTCGAAATGTAACGAGCTTGCAAATGTTTATCGCTTTCAAAGAATCGAAATAAAAACTTTAAACAACTCGGTTTCAAACTGTCCGCAGCTCCTGCAACTTTAAATATCCATCGAGCTAAATGCCGTCGATTATTTGTCAACGCGTCGATATCTGATTGTCGAACGTCGAAGCCAAATAGTTCGGAGACTCGAACGTCGTGCGAGATGCGACGAAACAGAAATAAAACAACACGACGCCTGCCGTAAGTAAGCTAGAAGCGTCGACCAGAGTGTGCGACCGTCGCGCGGGCATTTCTCGCCCAAGTATCTCAAGCGCGAGCGAGAGTAGTTGTACACGCGGTGCTCTTAAAGGCTCGCTTCAGCAGCAGCAGCAGTAAAGAAGTCGACTTCTTGGGCTTTAAAGTGGACGCGACGCGCTGATAATGACCGCTCCGGTCGACAGCAGTCGGCTGCAGTATACATTTGCCTCGCGGCACTCGCAACTCACCCATTGCTCTTTATAGACCGACGCGCAGTACGCGGCAAACTCTTTGCGCTGTGGCGCGAGTCTTCGTGGCGACTTGGTCATGCATCTTGCAATGCGCCGCACTGCAGTGGTGTACGATGTAACTGCTCACGGCGGCAAATTTGCCGGCTATCTTGGCGCGCGCGCGAAACAGCATAGATACATTCACTGCGTACTTTGCGCGTTCTTTGCTCTGGAGTGCACCAAAGCGACGATGTCAACTTTTCTCTCTCCCTCTTTCCAACTGCTTAACTATTCGTTTACTCCATTATTATTAAAGGAGTATTATTTTAACTTCTTTTTTTAAATCTTGGTAGGGCAAATAGACTAATGTACGGAAAATCGATGAAATGTTTAGGCCTTCGTTTAAAGCTCGAGCGATCGAGTCAAAGAAACATCAAGTCTCGTTTACGGTCTTTCATGCAATCGGCATAATTCGCGTAGCTCTCGAGTCGAAGCAAAAAAAGAAAGCCACACGACTACACTGGCAATGCATAATGTATAATGAGAGAACAACAAGGATCCGTGCACCGCGTGCGTCGATGTGCACTTGATCGAACGTTTAGCTGTTGCAGCGCGCCGCGCGCGAGGTTGTGGAGACTGCAAAGGCCTTCGGCTTATGCACTGCCTCGCGCGCTAAACGCGCTGCGTTTGTACATATAAGGCATGAGAAGCATCGCACGGATTTGCCGTAATTGCACAGCAAGTGTATACACCTCGAAGACAATATATACGTATTATACTGCAGTCTAGCGATCTCTTTGAGACGAGTCGAGCTGCGCGGCATTTTATAATATCGGTCATCGCTGCGCTTCGGGCTTATCGTCCCGTGCTATCTAGTTTTTTGCGATCGTGGCTATATAGTTTGTGCCTACGTCGAGTTGATCGATGTACAAAATCGCAACACAGCGACACTGACTATTTATACATTTTAACCACTTTCTACGGATTCAGCTCATGCTGTAGCAGAAAGTCATAAAGCTCAAATATTTACAACAGTGTTTTCTGTTACCGCTGTATACTTTGAATAACCATTATAATTATTATTTTTTTACTCGTCCAATTAATCGTTTTATCGATTTTGTCAGCTAGATTAAAACAATTTAAAGCCAATAATAGAAAAAAAAATAATAGAATTACCCCGCTCTCCTGACCAGTACAGTGTTTCCAATAATTCGGCGGAGAGACCGATTGACTGCTGCAGGGACTCGTCGAAGTTCGTAGAAAGTCGCTGCTACTATTGGCTCGAGGTGAAGTTCTCTGCTGCTGTTGAGCAACGAAGCTCGTCGTTGTCGCGGTCTCGTTGTAGAGTATGTGTTGCTGGTGCTGCTGGTTTTGCGAAGCAGAGCGTCGTCGTACCGCCTCGAAGTCGTGCTGCAATCGCTGCAGCGTCTCCGCGTCGGCTTTCAGATGGGCGAGCTTAAAGCTCCGCTGCGCCGATTGGAAGTCGGCGTTGTTTTTCAGATAATTGCTCATTTCTTTTTTTGTTTTTGAAAGTTCGATAAAAAGCTCTTTCTCGTCCGTTCATTTATTCATTGGTTTATCGGTAATTCACTTCATTTCGTGGCTTGATTTAAAAATAACGAGCAAAAATCCATGAATCGATGGTACAATGTGCAATACACAAAGCTCGAGAGTACATGCAAGTAATTGCGCCGATCACCGTTATATACAACGCTAATAATCCCTTTTAGAACGGAGGAGTCGAGTTTTATATTCGCCTAGGCCGTCGACGAGATTGCTCGATTTGCGGATCTCTCCACGTTGCCTTGACACTCTTGTCGTGGCGGCGACACACTGTGTATATAAATTGTACGTACACCTTTCTACTGCCTTCGAGTACACACAGAGTGAGAGACGACTATCGAGTAAAGCACTGAACACACATTCAAACATACACTTATTTACAAGCACATATACATATGACACTGTGGTACTAGTAACAAGCTCAATGTTTCAAAGTACAATCCAGTTCGTTAAAAACTTTCCTACGACGACGAATATTTTTGATTTGTTTGATTCGAGTAAAAAGTGTTTATTGTAAGTTTAATGTCACACAGCAGTTGATGGGCAAGAAAGATGGTCGTTCGGTATGAAGCGATGAGCAAAACACTGACGCGCACGCACATGGCTCGACACTACTGCACAATCGACCGAAACTCCTTAAAGCAATGTCATTCGATGGGTTTACCGATCGTTCGCCTCGTTCTGTATCGATGTAAACAATGCACAGCCGCGCACGACCGTCGACGGGACCGCAATATCGGGTGTAGCGGGTCACGCGCGAAAGGACTCAATCTCGCGGGGGCCTCGCGCAATGAAAAAGTTCAAACTACCAAGCAAGCGGCTGGGTCCAGTCCAGCCGTGCACGTACGCACTGCATCTTTACCTATGTGTGCAGCGCACGCGTCGCTCTTTCTCTTTCATGCCTCGCGCGATCTATGTTCCTTGCCCCCTCCTCCTCCCTCGAGTCGCGGCAGCTCCCTCCCTCCCTCTCGGCTCTCCGTCTTTATCTCGAATGCGAGCGCGCGACTCGACTGTATCATTCTTTTGCTGTTGCTGCTGCCTATGCATTATACTTGGTGTATATCGTCGTGAAAGGCGAGATTTGTTCGCGGTATCCTCGATGATCCTCCGTTTGGTATGCGCAACGTCTTTTTAATAAAGTAAAAGTCGCACAAGAGACGATCGGGACGAGACCAATTCGTTAATCTGCAGTCCTCACCCTTGCACATAAGATGTGTACGTGCTCGTTTACGGATGATATTTTCAAGTATTATTGCATTTGCGGCAATTGCAGGCCTAGAAATGCACCGAGATGCATACAAATTGCCAGACAATCGTGATCTCGAGTCACTTCTGCATCTATATTCCCCGTACGTTTAGAGCGGATAATATGATCGTCCAGACGCGATGCAGCATAGCAGCACAGTGTAAAATCGCTGGGGTCGCACATTTGTTTTCTCTGGTATATTTAAACGTCTAAATGTAGTCGTATCAGTTGTCTCAAAACACATCATTAGCTGAATCATTTTTTCTCAACTTTTTGTTTGTCATGATACGTAAATCGTTGGATAATTCATTCAAACGATATAATTCTCACAGATCTCGCATAAATGCAATCTTCGATACAAATAATAAAGAAATTTGCGCATCGATTAGCTATGATTAGTCTTAGATCGTATTTATGCCTTGGAGCTCACGAGCAAAAGAATTCGTCGGCTAGTCGCGTGATATCCACGTGGTTCTATACATGAACAATAGATCGACATACATATTAAATACATCAGTGACCAAGCGCAACAATCGTATACATAATGCAGTAGCCCTAAAGTGGATATTAGAATTTTTGGAGCAGTGCATGGTTGCAAAGAGCCACGCACAATGGAGCATTTGGAAAACTTGATGCTGATCCAATCATGCCTACTATATGCCTCCCAGTTAAACTGTGAAGATGCGAGAGTCGATCGTAGCGGGTATGTGTTGTTATTATATTGTTATTATTGTACAACCATATAGTAGTTTCTACAGAATTAAATAGGTGGCAAGTTTTTGTTTCTCATCTCATAAACAAAGTATGTCCAGAATTAGTTAAGTTGAGTTTTGTTGAATAAAATAGCAGCATGGTTTGTAAAATATTGGTTAGAAATTTGCGTAAACTATATCTTTGTAATATATAATAATTTCTTCGTGTATAAAATATATTTTGCCTGTGAGAATATATTGAATCGTTTTCCAGTGGTGCGTTGCGCACCACGAGTCTAACTATCGTAGACTCACTAAAGCTCCTCTCGCACGAGCGGGACTTGGCTTGACTTTCGGCATATGCCAAATAAGCGATCGAACTTGACTGATAACGTGGTTCGCTAGAAATTAGTACATGTATATTTCGCCTGGCAATTCGAATTTGCCGATCGTTAAAAACGCCGCGTTTGAATTGTTCAAGCCGCGCAGCACACAATATAATGCGCTTGTCAAGATCAAAAGACGATACTCGATCGGCAGACATGACGAAACAGCTGTACGCGTTTAGAGGCGCGGAACGATATATTTATTCAATACAATCATCCCATAAGTACCCTCTGTATACGCGCGAGCGCAAGACAATTGCAGAATTTCTGTGTATTAATGGGTATCGGTCGTCATTTTTCCTTCTGATTAGAAATACGTGTGGCGGCATCGCCGCGCGCGCGTTGCAAAATTTAATACAAATTAGGCATTGTTTGTTGTTATATACGTAACTTTAGCAGCTCGACAAAAATGTGATAATTCAAAGAGAACATTTATTCTGTAATTATTTGATTCAGCATCATCGGTAGCACGAACACAAGCTCAATTTTCGATAAGAATATTTTCCCACTCGATGCATTTCGTTGTGCTCTCTTGGAGCGCGATTTAAACTTTTTTTTTCGAGAATATATCGATAAATTGTGATAACGCAATTCGCAATTGACTTGAAATTTCTCTTATTTAATATTTATAATTGCAATTTGTATATGTTAATAATTTAAACGAAGAGTTTTGAGCAAGTTTTGCACAAAATTTACTCTTTATTCTTCGTATCGATTTGATTTTCCTTGATTCTTATCTATACGTAAGATAAAGGTTTATACGGTAATTATTGATTATTTCACTTTTGGTGACGACTATGGATAAGATAAGTAAAAAAAGAGGAGTTTTCGTGAATAACAATGTTATTCTGTTTGACACTTGATTTTTCAAATTATACCGCATAAATTCTGGACCTTTACTAGTATTATCAAATATCATCATAATTGAAGTATGTAAAATAGAAAAAAACGTATTCATCAATTCCGCATTTGAAATAAAGTTTACAGCATAACATTCAAAAGGTCGTATTGGATTTGACGTGGAATTAAAAATACATGTAAACTCTTACAAGCAGCTGAGAGCTCAAAGTACACCTACACCGTAACGCAGGCCACGTATGCCTATCGCGCGGCTTCAAGAATGGTCATTCAGTCACGGATTTGCGAGGCTGCTATTGCGGGCCGATTGAATATGTACGTCAGGAAAAGTAAGTTTATCGTACGACGTCACGCGTAGTACGAACTCGACTTCTTTACGCGCGCGGCGCAAATAATTTCTATGAATCGTTACTTACGATCCTCGAGTCATCAATTGCGAGTTTTGCAAAACCCTGAGAGAGAGAGAGAGAGAGAGAGAGAAGAAAATCCCACCGAGGGAATCATTGGCTTATAGCGCAGCGATTCGAATTTATGCTCTTCACATAAGTCGCGCGCACACACGTAAAGGTAAACTCCTTTTCTGCGCGCAAAACAAATTCGAAGAGCTTATAAACGAGCGGACGAGCAATTAATGGGGCAAAGTGAAAAGTCTCGGTGCGCGCGCGCTAAGAAGCCCGGGAAAAAGTTGCAGTCTTGTGTATCGGCAGCGAGCGAGGCAAGTTATAGCGAGGTGTATGCAACAGGTTATAAATTCCGAGGCGCTCGAGCTGCGACTGGCCGCGCGCACGCGAAACCTCCGGGGATGTTTACTGCCTGTGTACGCCATGCCTTAACGCCGGAAGAGGGTTTACGTAAGCGCGCAAGGGGCAAGAAAAGAGCTGCTGGCATATATAGTAGCCCGCCGCACGCGTGTCACGAGTGCGACGATCAGCCTTATATTGGACTTGCTGCGGGTTGCTTGCTCAGCGGCCTACCTCGCTATACACACATAGGCGCGCGCGAGCGTATAACGTATATAAAACATGCACGACACGAGGTGTACACCGACAGCTGCAACAGCTGACCCAGTCGGTGCGTTTCATTCATTCGTTCGAGTCGCGCGGCGTACTACTAGGGGATCGACGATCGGGACGAAGAAGGAAATCAAATCGGACACATAACTGATTGAGAGCTGCCGCCGGTGCGTTATCGAAAATAACTTTATCGCCTCGACGATTAATCGGATCGCCTATTGATTTTTTGTTATTTTTCATTCAACCCGCCTCGTAGTTTCTCCAAACTCGATAATCGTTCTTTGCCACTCGGAAGCAGTTGTATATAAGTAAATATCGGACGCAGCTCCAACTATATTGAGAACTTGGTGGTATTTTCACGTAGGAGGGTTTCAAGTCGATGATCGATGCAGTAAACTGCCCGGTAAAAAATCATCAGCCGAAATAAGGTTTATCTTTGTCAGCCGAGCGTATAATAAAGTCGTTGCGCAGCCAAACTCGTTGTAAGGCGAGCACAAATCATTGGAAATGATTTGCATTTGAAATTCGCTCGAGATCGAGCAAATATTATGAGTGTGCGTGCGGGCGACGTTGCGCAATCCATATACCTATATACTTGCCAGTCTTCGAACGCATTACAGATTGGCTCGGGGGAGTCGATAAGTATTCGCTCGCGAAGCTGGATGAATTTTGAAAAACACAACGAGATGCAGTGGTCAGTGGATCGAAAGTGCGGGGCGGAAAAATCAAGTAAATTGGTCGATCTCGAGGCCCGAAAAAGGTCTTCCTCGCGGAGAAGTCCTTGCAAATGCATGTAGAGCTCGTTTAATCGCGCGAGCTGTCTAGATGGCGGCAAGCACGAACACGCCTTGGCGAAAGGATTGCGTATATGTATAGAATAGCGCTCTCGCCAACCGGCCAGACTGCCTGCCGCCGCACCTTTGTACAATAGCAGCAGCAGCAGCAAAATCAGGCTCCGAGCGACTCGACACATTCTCTCGGTTTTTCATTAAGGCAATAGCGAGCAGCACATATGCAACAACCTGCGCTCATCGTCGCTCTATCGCTCGTATTATAGGTATGTACGCGTCTATATAAATGAGCAAAGCTCGATTACCTTCAACAGACGCGTAGTTCAGTTCGTAGGCTCGATTACCTTCGAACGCAGAGACTGATCGGTATAAATAGGCTCACTTTTCTAGTTTTTAAAATTCTTTCAACTATCAGTACTTTTTACAAGTTCAATAATCCCTCTAACAAATAATTTGATAATTGTGTCCCGATCACTTCTACGATAGTTTTATCTCGATTCGATATTGTGTACCACATAATTATCATCAGATTTCGTGCTTGCGGTCAACAGCCATCGACGTGTACGTGGACTGGGCGAACGGCTCTCGGTACTCGCTCGCAACGATGCAACGGGCTTATTTTTAGCTCGCTGCGGACGATCTTTCGCGGAGAATTATATTCTAAACGAGACCATAGCAGGCGCAGGCAATTTATAAGAGCGCAAAAACAAACCGAAAGAGAAGTTCAATGAGATACGTTATTTATGCTCTATATATTAATTACAATCCTCTCCTTTATGCGTGCGAGTGCAATGACTGCAGCTAAACCGAATAAACGACCGTGTTTCGTAACTGCCGTTGCCGCTGAATCGGATTCAAAAAGATGACAGATATCAGAATTAGCACGTAAAATTCTTATATGGAGATCATTTCAGTTTCTATACGAATAAAACAATAATACGAAGCATCAAGGGTCACTTAATTCTACTCACTGTAGAAACGTGCAATATATAAGACAAGGGGAGTAGAGTCGAGATGTAGAAATAGGAAATGGCGACTTAAATCGAATTCTCGACGGCTTTTTTCTACTGCAAGATAGACACTGCGCGCAAGCTATATAACGGCAGAAGAAGTGGAGGAGCTCCGTTTATCCGACGCGCGTCTTTGTCACACACTACCGGAGCGAGGAGCCTAGCGGATAGATGGAAGCGTCTCTTTTTTGGCGTGACGCGCTCGAGGAGAGTTAAAACGAAGAAAAATCGAGACGCGCCGAGAAATAGAGGTAAAAATTCCATCGGTGCGCAAGCACGAGCTTCTCGCTGTGGAAGACGAGAAATTTGGTAGAAAACTCGAGCACACAAGACACCTTACTCCATACCGAAGCTTTTGAAATTATATAAATGAAATAGACTAGAGAGAAGACGTCTCGAAGAAGCTCGCGCAAGCTTGACAGGGTGGAAACTATAATGTATGGTAAAGACATCGATGAGAAGCTGCAGCGATTGAACAAAGGCCGTGAAATATTATTCATACAAATTTATGTTTATGTGCCTACTTCGAGAGTTTTCATTTAGAGGTGCGAAAATAGGCAGCATCCAAGAGGAAATAGAAAGAGTGGAAAGCACGAGATGATACAAAACAATACATATTGTCGCGTGGCTCGTCGCATATAAAGCACGCGATCGATCTAGCTTCCGCCAGGCGATCTCGATAAAACGCGTCGAAGCTTTAAATTTCAAATTTTCATCGAAATTGCGAATTAGGCGAGGCGGTATAATATCGTGGCCAGTGGCGAATATAATATAGAGAAAAGCACAATGGAATCGATTGGTAGTTGCGACAACGACACAACGTTCGGTGCTGCTGCGGCTTAATTAAAATAACTATAAATGGATGCTGGCAAAGAAAGTTGTAAATTCAATTATTCTTTGTTCATGAATTTATTCCGAAAGGGGGAATGAGAACGTTTGCGCGTGTGTGTACTGTGTACGCGATATGTATAACGGAGGCGATCGTGCGCGACACAGCAGCAGCAGCAGAGTAAAACAGTAGCAGCTATAAGCAAAGCCGCGATGTGAAAGTTCCTTTATATGAACTGTCGCGCGTGGAATATAGCAGTCTGAAAAATGTCTTAGAATTTACGGCGTTTTGTGATATAAGTATGTTTGCGCGCGTGTGTGTGCATCGAACTACGCAGCAATAGCGGCAGCAACGGCTTGTTATTATAATATAAGTCACTTTCATTCGGAATTAATGCTCGCCGGGTAAAAATCATACGCAAACACACATATAGGAGCGTACGTGGGATATCGGGCGTTTTTTCGGCGACGAAAGCTCGTCCAAGCCTCCGGTCGCAAATGAAACATTTACGCGATCGCAGCTACACACCGTGTGCATTCTTATATTAATGGGCCAGAGGCCGGCGCGCACGAGTCTCGAGGCACGCGCTGCAGTCCGAGTCCGCAGATAGCCAAACTGTTCAACATGTTCGTTGTGCGCACAGAGTGATACGAGTCTCGCGCGCGCGACACACGTAAACAATCGGCCGCTGCAGCTTTTACGAGCTACAAGCAAGTCGTACGCGTGTCACCGCGTGCCGCACGTAGTATTATATGTTTTGGCGCAGGTATAATACAGTCGACTCTCGTAAATAAAGTCTAGTCCGAATTATAGTCGCGTAGTGTGGCAGGGATCCGGGTATAAGGTATACCCAAGCTCGTCGCACAGCGGAGGCGGCTTATTAATAGTTACACGGCACTCTGCATTAGGCAAACGGTAAAGCTGCCAGTGTGTCCGAGTTGGACAAGATACCAGCTCGAGCGAGCGAGCGAGCGATCGCGACAAGGCCAACTTGGCTCGCGCGACGGAGAACGTATACCTTTTATTTGCGGGCTGAATTTTCGCACGCGCCACACGAGTCGCGTTCGAGGTATTAAAGTGCACTCGACGATCGCTCGAGCTGGTGTTAGAAAGTCTCGAGTCGGTCGCTCTGCAGCCTACGCTCCCGCGACTCGCGCGTGCCACAGCGTCCCCCCGATCGGCTCTCGCTCGAGTCCTCCGCATGAACATTTATGTCTTTTCTCTTTACCTTTACGCACTTTGCCGCAACTGGACTATGTGCAGTGGCCGAGCCAAAACAATTGCTCGCTCATAGCTGTAAAGCCTACATTACACACTCGCGCTTGAGCTTGCCTAATCCTCGGCCAGTTCAACATGCCATGCATATATATCTGGCTTATGTATACGCGTGCTTCTTTGACTCTGCATTTTAACGCTTGCTCGGACTCCGCGAATATCTGTCTATTAAAAGCTCAACAAAGTTAAAATATGCCTCTTTTCCGTCCACTCTATAACTCATTTTCGTCGAAATCGTTCGATTTAACTTTTTCACTTACTTGCTAATTGAGAGTAGTAAGTCTCTCTGCAGTCAAGCACCGTAAAAACCCTCTGTTACTCACCTAGAACAAAGAAAATAACATTCGATTAATTAGTTGCAATTGCAATGAAATGATGTTGGTAGAATAGAGGGATACGTCAAATCGTGCAGTATTAATCATTCATCTTATATTTACGAGCAGCTGTAACGGCTGCCGACTCACGTGATTTGATTTTAAATAATGTAATTATTTTTCAACAAGCCTTACTTTTGCATCTCGTTATTCGCATGATTTATCTTTCGTCGATATTAATCGCGCGATGCCGTCGTCGCGTAATAGAATTTTTTCGTTTTGCCACGATCCTGCATAACGAAACTCGCTGTTTGCAAGAACTTGGGACCCATATATGATCAAAGTATAATGGTTGCAGTTATTTACTGGCAATCTCTTTGATGTCCGATAAAATTATCGCATTCCTCGCTGGTGGATAATTTGTTGTAACGCGATTAAGATCCACGCCAGCATTCGAGCATGAAAACGACTATTTTGAATTGAAAGACGATCTTTGCGTTAATTGTTGACGAAAAAAATATCTCGAGCTATTAGCGTTGCTGCATGAGCGCCACGCGCTTCGGTGTATAATATAACGTGTAAGTACGACACACGCGCACATGACGTACACAACGACGTATAAATAAACGTCATTACAGCTAATTTTATATCGTTCAACAAAACCCATTATTATACCGTAGCGGCAGCGGCGGCGGCGAGAGCAATTTTTATAATTATCAGGCGATCTATCCTGTGTGTAACAAAAGAAGAATAGATTAAACGAGCAAACGATGCCATTGTACATTCATGAAAAATTTCATCATCGCGTATTTTTTTTCTTTCTATCTATCTTTCCTCCTTCAAACGTTCTGCGCGGCGCAAGTATTTATTTTTTTGCAGCAGCGCCGAGAGGAGAGGAGCACAAAAGGCAGCCGCGCGCGCGCGACTCGAGTCTGCTGCATGGCACTGGCGCTCGCCGGGGCTATAGGAAAAATAATTATTTGCAATAAATTTCGCAACGACGGAACATTCTATTTATTTAATTGCGAACAATAAATTACGGCGCTCAAGCGCGCGAGGCCCGTGCGCGCGAACGAATCCCGCCGCGCGCGCCGGAGAGCGACAGAAAAAAAGTGAGCGCGCAGTGCGCCGCGAGTCAATGAAAAAACGCGACTCTGTCCTCGCTGCTGGTACAGGTATATATAGGTACGCACGCAACAAAAGCCGCAGAAAAAGTGTGCGCAGGCAACGGTTTTCCTTTCGCGCGCCGTACCGCGCCAGCGATCGTCAAGGCCGCCAACGCTCAATCTTCTTCGCTCGGATTTGATTTCCTTCAAGAGTCAAGAGACGCTCTCGGCAATTCGACATTGCCTGCTAACAGCTCTATGTGTATATAGAAAGAGGCAATTTTTTTGTCGTACGAAACGTCCAAATCGAGCAATGCTACCTCGTCGATACTACGCGTCCGAGCTCATTCCATAAAGCTATAGCAAAACGATAGAGAATAGCTGGGAAAATGCAGTGCGACAGATTTTCCCCATAGGAGCACGAGGTACGCCAGGGAAAATTGGCCTCAATGTTGGCCAGCACAGATCCCCGATGCGACCGCACACAGAGTCGTCTCTCGTCGGTCGAGCGATTTTGCGGTGCGACGCCACTACGCCACAGTGGCCGCCCTTCGGTGAATATACCAGTGTACGTCGCAGTGCCTCAGGGTCATGAGCTACTTGCGCTCGGATCGGAGAACATTAGAGGACTCAGTGCTAAGGACGTTTAGCCGGTCGACGATTATTCTCGCATTTGCCTTGACGCGCGTTCTGGTGTCAGCTGAGCAGCGATTCACGAGCTCTCCGCAGCCGCTATCTTTACTCGGTTACGCTCGCTGATCGCGCTACCTACAAAGCCTACGTATATAACGTATCTTTCTCTCTGTATATATACGAGAGATCATCTCGATCGTCTCTATGTATGGACTGCTCGTAATTCTCACTCTATGAAATCGTTTTGTTCGTCGCGCGGCGCTAATCGCGCTACTCGTCAAACGAAGCGCAGCGGCAGCAGTTGTACCTATATAGCCGCGATGATCGATTACCAAAGAGCGGCGAGTGAAAAAAAATCCAGCCGCGAGTCCAGCTCGCTCAGGGGAATTGAGTTGCGCGCGTGGCCGAGGTAAAAATGTTGAAACATTTTACAGATAGCTGGCCGATCGAAGCGAGAGAGAGAGAGAGAGAGAGAGCGTGTCGCGCGCGCGCGCGAGCTGTCAATGCATCATGATCTTCGGGGCTAGCTCGAGAGATCGAAGAAAGAAGCTTACAAGCGACGACTCGTCGCTCGCTTGTCATTGACACGCACCAAACGACTAGTTTTTTTCTACTTCTTCGTTTTCTTCTTCTTCTTTTTCTTTTTGTCGAGCGAGCGCATTCGCAAATCGTACCCAGAGCTCTCGACAGTTCCATTTTCGTACTAGTCTCATTGCTCGCGAGCCTCGAAGGCGCGCACGGAATGAATCTTCCATCGTGTAGTGTGTGTGTGCAATCCACGCGGTCACTGAAACATTTTCCCGTCGATTCGAATACCGCTATATATACCGAGAGCGTGTTTACGTCTTTGCAGCCCTGTTCATCGCTCGATGCTTTGCTTACAAATTGCCGTGCTCAACCAAATAGGATGTTGAGCGATTTTTTCGCGATTTATGGCGCCAAGTCTAAAATATATACGTAGTTAGGCTTGATTCGCGAAATCACCGGAAAGCTACGTGAAGTGTGTAACAACATGCCAATCGAACATTCGCATTCATTTGCAATTGCGTTCGCGGACTAGACACGAAGCTCTAATTGATATGACACATCAACAAAACTGACTTCTCGATGCTGTCGATTAATCGTCAAAATAAATTTCCTCAAAATTTCAATTTCACTTTTTACAAAAGTAATTGCTAAGTTTTTTCTCAATCATTCAGGCTAGCGTTTGATCCAACCAGAGTGCATCGAACTTCGACGCTTCTCCAGCTGCCAACCCACATAAACAGTTGGTTTCAGGACCCCTACGCAATTCATCATTATGATAACCTAGCAATCACATTAAAACTGGTTAAATAATCGATGAAAAATTTCGCGTATAATTTGATGAGGGAAGGATCGACCCCGCGGCCTCTGCGCGTTAGTCCGTGCGCTTAGCCACTAAGCTATCAAGTATACTAGGATTTGAAGCAAAAATTTTTCTTTATAACTGGCTGAGAATATTTTGAGTAAAGTACAAATATAATCAAAATATTTATTTATACATTTCATTAATATATTTAAAATAACAATAAAAAATTGTATAAGGTGAATTTAACATGATTTTAGTAAAATCGAAATTTTATTTTAAATTTTATTTAAATCAAATAATAACGTACGTAAATTACGAGAAACACTAATTCAATATTTGTTTACAAGAACATAATTCATCGCATAAAAATAGAGAATAATTGAAATTACAATTATTCGGTTTGTGGCTTGATATGATTATTCACGATGCGTCAAGGACATAGGAAGAGATCTAAAAAAAAAGAAGAAGAAAGAAAAAACAATTTTAGCGAGTGCGGATGATTCTTTATGGGCTTTCGCTCTCATTGTGGAAAGCTGAGAAAATGCAATATGTACTTTCTGGTTATTAGCTGCTCGAGTGAGTTTCGAGTGACGAAGAGAGCGCGACGAGACATTGTTGACGCATTGCGTCACCTCGTCTCTCGCGCGACGCGGCACACAGCACAGTACTTGTCGCGTTAGCACTTGTGGGACACGACTCTTATATGCTCGCCTGCACGTAGATAGATGTGTGTCCTGCACAAACAAACAGCAGCAGCAGCAGCCGCCTAGCTGTGCATATGCACAAGTCTGCACTTTTATGCGCGCGATTCTTTTATCTTTTTTGTTTTACGCGAGGCACGCGGCCGACGATTCTTTCTCGGGAGCTGTTCGGGTAAACGCGCGAATAATTATTCCTTTTTGTTACGTCTGCGCACAGCGTAATTTAATAGCATCAAAGTACAATTTGAGCTGGTTCGACGAAAGTACGAGAGATGGTTATTTTGAAAACAGATTCTCACAATAGTCTAGTTTTTAGCAACAATTGCATTTGGAGATGCATTTACCATCCATCCAATCATTCAGATATTTTATATATTTTTTTAAATATTCAAGTATCAAACAAAAATCTATAACAAGCCTCGTTATGCAGAAAAGTACATTGCGTTGCATTGCGAAGGTCGACGTCGGTTCGAATGTTGAATTTAATCTAAAAATAACGCCTTGCATATAAGGTCGATGACGATGAGTATGATGAGTACGATAAGTCCAAGTATCAAAAATACATGCTGATATGCGCATATGGATCGAAGTAATATTACTCTAAAGTAACAAGTTGTATACAAAAGAAGCCGAGGGCGATCGAGCTATATTATAGAGTTTGTAAAAGCGAGTAGCTAACGCAGTGAGATTTTGCGAAGGGACAGAGCTTTGACTACTGTATATACAGAGGTGATCGCTGTACACGAAGTTTCTCTCTCTTTCTCTCGTGTCGCTGCTGCTATAAGAATCCAACAAGAACATTATTCGATTTAGCGCGCGGACGCGGGGGGAAAACTGTGTATATACCACTCTCTCTCTCTCGGCTTCGTCGTCGTATAATTGGGAGGGGTTCATAAATTTATCACGACAGATACAAACACGCACGCGGTACACAGCAGCATAGCCCGAACGACAGCGTCGTCGTCACGGACGTGTACGCACACACACACACACACACACACACACCAGCACAAAGCGAAATGTTTGGCCGCTAGCAGCGCGTCTTTCCCTGCGCACACACAGTCGAGCCGGAGCACAATCATTTTTCTTATCCTCTACGCTTCTGACCATTTTTCTCTTTAATGTCTCATCAAAGCGTGAAAACGTTCTCTATATTTTCTCCTTTTACCATTCACTTGCTGCCCTGGCTTTCCGAGTCGAGCCAGCCACCCTCCCTTGCTGTTGTTCGCGCTCGATACGTATATACCTATACGCGCGCGGGGCTACGTTACCTTTGTTTTCTATTGATCTACCGCTCGCACAGGAGTGTACATACAAATATCCTTTTCTTTTCAATAAACAACATTTTTGTTGATACGGCGATGTGCATCGAAGCCGGACCAAAAAAAAACACACATATCCTATCGTTGAATCAACTAGTCTCTGTTTGTAGTGCATAGAGCTGTGAGCCACTCGCGAGCGGGGTTGGTGGACCGCTGCGCGCAGGGAGAAATGTATATACAACGAGCCATAGCTAGATGTGTTGTCGAACTCCAAAGTCCGAGGTCATTGCGTGCACACAACGTTTGCTCCATAAACGGAGGCTTACCAGCTCTCGGCCTCTAGCTGCCGCCGAGTCCAAACTTTGGCCCATTAAAAATTTAATAACTCGACGAGAGTTGGTGGGACGTCGGGCTCGAGCGAGCAAAGTGCGATTCGAGTGCTCATCCTCGTCGAGGCGCGTTGAAATCCCTTACTATACTATATATATACGCGATGCGCGCGGTGTTTCATGGCCTCGCGCGGCGTGGCTTTCGCTGTATGCGCTGCTGGTGCTGCTTTATGTCCGCTTTTTACGACTCTCGGCGCAGGGACGATCCATCCCCGTAACCCGGAGCTTTCTACCCTACTACTTGCCCTCGATGACGATTTCAACATTTTCTAAAAACCCCTAATCCGTATACGTCACGGTGCTTTTCATGACACTTGACGATTTCTGCAAGTCGTTCGGAATGAATTAAAAGAAAACAAAAAGTGTCTGAATAATTTATCTCAAAAGTTGAAAAACTTGATATTTAAAGTAATGATATTTTTCAATTAAAGAGCAAAGTTTTCCACATCAATTGAAGTGAAAACTCTGCCATCTTGAAAATCCATTGCGTAGCCTTTTTTTCAATTATTAATCCTGGTAAAAATGCTCAACATTTAATGGATAGTTTTGTCCGACGAACAATTTCGCAGGATTTATTATACAAAAAATTCTTGGATACAGATCCAAGAATAGACAAATAGATACGGTAGAGAAATTTTGCTTTGACTTATACAATTATTGTGACTTTGCCACTTGCAGATTTACAGAAATAAAGGTACTCTCCATCTAGCGGTGAAGACCGAAAATAGTATTATTGTATTTGAAGTAATTGAAAACTCGTCTAATATTTTGCGAAATTGTTACAAGCAGTGATTGGTAAGATATTTTTCAAAACATTTTTAATAGATATTGAGCATTTTGAATTAATTGATACTTGATGATGTATTGTTATTCTGAAGAATCCAAAAATTATTGTCATAAAGCCAATTTTTCCTGAAATTCAAAAAATTTTTAAACGAAAGTTCAAATAAAAAGGCGTTGCGGGATTTTAGCTGATAAATGCACATGAAACGCGCGCGGCTAAAACACAAATGGCGAACGGCAATTACTCGTGCAAATAACCAGCTGCACTTGGAGAATTAAGAGAGTAAACAAATTTCGAGACACAGTCTCTCTCTTGCTGCGACACTCGAGAGGATTTTGAAGCACAGCCCAAAGTAAAGAGCAAGTCAAAACGGCTACATAGACGAGTGTGTGTGCACACACACACACACCAACGATGTGGTGCGAGATGTAGGGGGCTGCCTCTGGTGGGGTAAAGAGGGGGTGGCAGTAACAGTTTCGGGGGTGGTTGTATTATAATGTCGCAACAGCGCGCGCGAAGCAGAGCAAGAGAGACCGACCCCACATATATACAGAGAGAGAAGTGCGAGTGCGGCGGTGGTATATAGAGAAGCTGCGCGAGGGTTTGCCTTGCATGATTTGTAGCCGTATACGCTGTAATGCCTACTATATGCGCCGGAAACCGAGACTCTCTTTGCCTACAGTTTGCAGCTCGAGCAATCGAGTTATTATTGCCAACTGTACTGTATACCGTGTTGTATAGGCAAAAACGAGTATACTCTCGTGCCCTCTTTGCGACCAGTCGCCACCTCTCTGCAGCTCCCTCGATCTGTTTTACTCGCACCATATTTTGCGTACACGCTAATGTTAAAACGCCAACATTTCGCAATTTACCGATGACGAGCTAAAAATTATGTTTCGCGATATCACGCGTGTATGGTGTATAGAGGCCTAATAATTACGCGCCCCGAGGGGGACAGCGAGTTTGTGCGTACGCAATCGAATCGGCGCGATCACTTATTATGCAAGTGAAGTCTCGGGGCTTATACGCCGCTTACGCTGCTCACCCACGACAATACTGCGCGAAGTGCGACCCTAAAATATATGCAATTTAAGTTTTGCTAATGAAAAGATTTATCATTCGACTAATAGTTTTTATTTCGCGTAAATTATCGTTGCATTAATTGAATAATTTGTTGCCTATAGACATAAAAAGTTCCCTACGTACTTGAGCAATTTTTGCGGCTATGCTCTTAATCCTGCACGAATTGGTCAGCAGTGCATTATAATGGCAAATAAACTCGTGCGAGCACGAAGCACAGCGGATTAGGAGTTAAGTCCGCACACACTGTATTTACGAGTTATTCGGGAAAATTAGTCGTGCGTTAAGGACGACGCGTCGAGAGTCGACCCCAGCAGCGCGTGATTAATTGCGCTCGCGACACTTTTCTTTCGAGTCTCGCCGAATTAAAATATATCGACGCGACAAAAACGATGAGCGATGAGCTATGAAAGTGCGCAGAGTAAGAGACAGAGAGAGAGAGAGAAGAAATTCAGAGTCACGCCGTGTCATACATGGCCCGGCAATTTTCACCATGTACAAAGGAAAAGTAGCTGCGCTGGACGTATACGTAAACTCATACGCATACGAGGCACGCGTGTGTATGTAAATAAAATTTGCGTGCCACGCTATGACTGGCATTGCACCGACGGGGGTTACGAGGAAAAAAAAAAGATCGGCGATCTTTTATATTGTATGTATGTCGCTGTTTGTAATGCGAAGGTACTGCGAGGGTAGTAGGTAACGCGCGCGCACGGATTCGACCAAAGGGGCTAGGCCGAACGGCTTAAAGCTTAGGCAGTAAAACACAAAAACGCTATACGATGGAAAGAAAGAGAGAGAGAGAGAGAGAGAAAAAGAAGAGAGCGAGGGCGAGCCGAGCGACGAGCAAATCGGTCATTTCACCCACAGGATTGTAACCTTAAGAATGAGCTCTTGACGCGCGTAGCCAAATGGGGGATTGATGAAGGCGTCTCTTTGCTCGCGCGCAAGCACACACACGCACATAAAGTGAGGGGGATATATGCGGAAAGGGAAAGCAGTCTCCCTGACCCCCGGCCTTTCACCAGCCAAGTATTAAAGCGTTTCAATTATTTGATCCAACGATAGAATTATATGCGCTTCTATACTACGGGAGTACTGTAAGGGTAGATCGAGAGATGCGATTTACGGAGATGGAGAAAAATTTTCAAAGAAGCCGTAATGAGAGTAATAGCGTACGCGAGGCTTGTTTTGATCTCGAAAACGGTCCAAGTAAATAAACTATCGAGCTAAAAGCTGTATGAATGCATCGAAACGGAACGTCGATCGAAAATGTTTCTTAGCCGCTGCAAAGCTCGAAGCATCAGGCGCAGCTAATTTTTGATTTTTAATTCGAGAGGTGTAGCGTACAAAAACGTGGAATATTCATCAGCTGGAATCGAAGCGAGAGCAGAAGAAAAAGCGTGTACAACGTGCGCATCGTCGAGATATATAACGAAGTGACTCGGAGAGTCGATACGCAGCTTTTGCGGCTCATAAAATACGGAAATAATGTATTTATGAAAGCCCCGTGGAAGGTGCTATATGGCCTCTGCGCGCCTTTGCTCTGCTGCGCTCTTTCACCGCCAGCGTAAAAATGCAGCGGAGCGCGAATTTACGAGACGCGTGCGAGCGCGAGATAAATATCTTACGCCTGGCTGCTCGCCATCTTTAACCCTGCTGCTGCCTCCGACACTGCTGCTGCTGCAACTCTTCCTGGCAAGACATGCCTATATCGTCTAGAAAGAGAGAGAGAATCTTACAAGCCAAGAAAGATGCTCTCTTTCAAAGTCATATGAAATTCTGCTGCTGCTGCGTTCGATCTCGGGGTTTTTTCTTTCGCTCGCCCGGGAAAAGAGTCGTGCTTATATCAAAACGTGTCGATTCTCAAACCCGAGTCTCTTTTCTGCGAACACTAAATTCATCCAGTGATTTTGCGATCCATTAACTGATCGAGCTCGATGCAAAAAACAAAAACAATTTTCGCTTTCGATTAATTACAGTCTGCATTCGTGCAGTCGTATATAGAATTATCCGGCGGTACGAGTTGGTACGTAGCTAATTAAACTTCCAGGCTTGAGGTACGAGTGAATCAGTGTTTATAACGTAACGGATTCAATCAAAAATCGAAAGATGGCAACGGGCAAGAGAGGGAAGTATGCCAAAAAGCTCAGGCACATACACGTGAGAAAAAAGGCGCCAGCACGCGAATCGTCAGTTGCAATCGACAACAGAGAGCGAGTGAAAAAACGTCGTGTAGTATCCACAATATGTGCGTGAGACTTGCAGCAGCAGCAGCAGCTCACATGCATTTTCAGATATTCAATTGGTTGCTTAGCGAACGAACGAGCGGTGGTACACTCGGGAAAGCTAATAAATCGCGGCTGCAGCTTTTCCCCCTCGCCTCGTCGCCGTTGGCCGTTCGCCATTGCACATTGGCCGCGTGTGTGCATGTGCATCGCGCGACTGCAGTCGGTGGTCCATACATACACACACGTATAAAACCCGTAGTATTGCACGAGTACATATCGGCTGTGCATATGCAGCAGCAGCTCGTGTGGCAGCCGCGCGAGTGTGCAGGATCGGACCGCTGCGATATGCAGTCGCTTATACGTACGCGCGAACTGTAAGCTTCATTAATTCGATAAAAATGCTTGCGCGCGCGAGCTAGCTAGCCATAGCGGGAGAGCAGCAGCAGCAGCTCCTCGCAATGGGCTTTTCGCTCGCTCGCGTGTGAACCGGCCGACAATAGAGTTAGCCTATGGCTGGCTGCAGCCTCGGCGCGTGCTGTATTGTATGCAGTATTATGTTAAGTGACAACGAACGCACAATATCGATCATTTCATTGTTTCTCGATCAACGCGCGGCGGCGGCTCGCGAGCTAGGCTCTAGCTCGAGCTGCTGCTCTCGCGGGACCGGCTTTCCAATTATCAAATACTCGAGCAGCGGCGGCGACGACGACGACGACGAGGAAAAATTTGCAAAATGCCTCGCGCGCAAGCGACAAGTACTACTATGTATACGCGCGTTATATTGTTCGCACGCGCGACAGAGAAAGAGAGCTAATGCGAATTCAGCCCAGCAACAAATAAGCTGCAGCGACAAACAAGATGTCTGCGTCTGATTTTGCACCTATAACGCACGCAGCACATGCTATAATACCGTACGCAGCTATACAAAGATAACGCGGCCGAGCGCGTCGCGATTTGTTTTCGCGCTCGAACTTGTGCCTTTTAGTGTCGTATACCAAAAAGAAATGACACATATTCGCGACTTTTTCGAGAAAGCCCTTTATACGATCTTTCGCTTACTTTTAAGAACGGTGCGAGTGAAAAAAAAAAGAAGCGATGGAAGCTTCCGCGCGAGTAAAGTGCGAGGTGCGCATGAAGGAGTTTATGGCACGTATCATGCGCGCCAGCACAAGTACTCCAAGTGTCAAGATGGAGAATTTTAACCGACACAGGAAGGTACTTAAGAATTCGCATTCTAGCTCAATCGATCCTATCGTCGTGCATATCTGTAGCAAAGATAAAGTTAAAATTGATTACGAATTTGATCATTTTTAGTTGTTTATTTATCGAAGGTCGCGTATCAATTGAACCGCTGATGAGAATTTTGATGGTCTTTTCGTCACGACTGATTATGGGATGAGAACTAATACTTCTCTGAGAGTTCGAAAGAAATATGCATCACGTGCAAATATGTTCTTTAATATAAGATTACTAAATTATTATTAGATTTGAATTTAAACAAGGCTTTAAATGTTGCCCTGAATTTTCAATTTTTTTATTGGTGATGAAAATTAATGAATTTTAATAAACTTTTACGTAAATCATTAATTAATCGAATGAAAGTAAAAATAAAGTATAAAGTATTGAGAATTTCCACCAGGATCCACATTAAAATTATTCGCTGTGGTCATAAAGAATAGCGGAAAAGTATTTCCACGTACGACTAGTGTTTTGTTTTCGCATCGAATTGTCGCATATCGACGCAGGATGGATCTGCCGCACTATATACTTCTTTCTCGATCCCAGCATCCTCGAGCATTTCGCCAAAGAAGCGATATCTACATGCAAGACAGCTCAGAATTCGGGGCTCGTAGCTCGATATAGCCACCGCGCGCGCATATATATAGGAAAGGAGAGACGAATTTCACCTTGGATACAGGAAAGTAGCTCTAGTAGTGTATAGAAGCGGTGTATTCGAGGGCTGGTGTGCAAGCCCGAGCTTCGACCCTTTGTCTCTCGCTCGAACCTATATATATGACTAAACGTTGCTTGCTAGCTCTCAGCTTTGTACAGCGACGCGCGCTTTCTCTTCTCCGCCCTCTCCCGATGTTCTTTATACTTTTCGGAAGTACAATGTGCTGTTACTTAAATATTTAAGTCTAAGTGCCGGAGTGCTCTTACGGCTCTCTCTCTCTCTCTCTCTCTCTCGCATCGCTCGTCGATCGCGCACCAAACATAGACTGCTGCATGTGAGCAGCTCATTCTATAGTATAGAGATTCAAACCGAATTTGCAACAATTTTCCATTCTCCGAGTCATAAACAATGCTCGATCGCTAAGAGACAAAAATTAATTCGCCTTTCCAGGCTCTTTCGATCGATTCTAATCTATTATTTGGCAACCGATACCTTCCTGCACTATGGCTCTGAATAATGCCACGCAAAATTCAGTTCGATTTTTTGATATACAGACATAATTCAATGAAATTTCGTAGACTCTAATCATATGAACGTGGTAGAAAAATGTAAAGTGCATATCAGCTCGACAAGCGGCATGAACAATCAGCGTGCGGGTGTGTGACTCAGACAATTACGTATGGTAAGGATATGGGGAACAACGCGTAGCTCGACTGAAAGTGGGAGGAAACTTTTTGAAGCAATGCATTGATATAAGAAAAAAATGTGCTTATCCGCGACCACCGCGAGTAAAAGTATTTAAATTAAATATCAGGAGTCGCTGACAATGCGTTCTCCGCACTGTTACAGCAATATATTAGATTGGCACGTTCTCAGAGGTGTACTTTTATCGTCGAAAAATGCCGACAATTGACTCAAGCCAAGTATGCGGAAAATCTGCCCAAAATGAGTGACGAAATCGCGCGTTTCTCAACGAAAAGACCCGGATTGTCAATTACGCGGATATGCGGTATCGAAAACCTTTGACTACAGTCAGATACTGACTTTTACTGTAGCTCCCACTTCCATCGGAAAATTTAACAAAGTCAATTTTATCTCTACGTACTAATTATCATTACGCAACCTCGAATTCCGTGGATCAGCTTTGTGCTCCCCAATGCACGCTTATATTTAAACAATAAAATAACACTGATTATTTCAATACAAATTCTTACGTGTGACGAAAGGTACACGCATCGATTAGGCGAACCAAGGGTTTTCGATCATTTTTGGCTAGAACCCAGAGCGACGGCTCTAGAATCACTCGGTGTCGGGCACGTCGCTTTTCTCGTTCGAGCGCAGGAAAATCGTCGCAGCGAAGCTTAATCCAGCCTACAGCCTTACATTTTCTCTCTATTTCAAAGGCTCGAGGCAAGCAACCCTCCGCCGATTCTCTTCGAAGCTCGAACCCTAGGGTGACGGCGCAAAACAATCCGAGCGAGTCGAGTCGAGTCGCGGAAGTACACGCGCGCGCAGAGCAGCAGCAGCAGCAGCACACGATTGACAAGCAATTATGCAGCCTAAGCTGGACTGAAGCGGCAGCCGAGGAAATGGAATTTTGCCAGACACGAGTATACCGGCTTATGCTACAGCTACTTCCCGGCAATGTGTGTATGTGTGCGTTAGCAAATATATACTCGGCTCGATTCTCTGTCTCGTATCGTTACTCTTCGGCTCTTGTGCTCAGCTGCTCGAGTTTCCACACGCGGACTTCTTTTTCTGACCTGCACAGCCAGAGCATTAAATTCTAGGTTACTGAACTTGCGCTGCAGCTACTTTGATATAGTTAAACAAGCGACAACTTGCAGCACCTTTGGCTTTCGCTTCATGACATTTGCCTATTTAGTCCATTATCTCGGGAACTAATCCTTGTAATTTGCCTGAAATATATGAAGAGTCCAGCAAAATCTTTTCGCTTTGAACAAAATTTTATTTCATTACGAGCTTAGAGCAAAGCTCAGTGATGGATGAATCATTCGAGTTCGAGTAAAATCTTATAGTTTGCCTCCATTAATTTCAGCAGTTGAAATAGTTGAGCAATTTTCGAAAAAGGAGAGCACGAGCGCGTACATGGAAAGCATCTCTCAGCGACTAATGGCCAATTAAAATGACGGAGTTCAAAAAACCGTTGAAATAAACAGAACTTCGCATGACGTGCTCTTGTACAGGCCTCTGCTATTTTTTGCGTAATAGTCCATCGCGCGTGTAAGAATCTTGCAAACGTTTTCGCAAATCAAATATTGGAAATTTTGCAAATTTAACAATTTGTAAATATTCTTAAACCTCATTTTTGCCAATTAAAATGAGGGTTTGGAGAAAAAATTTATAAAAAATATTTATTGATCATCGGGGAGAGGACAAACAAAAAAATGTTGCTCATATAGATATGAAATGTCATAATAGGTCATGTGTGGGGAATTCAATTTTGTGTAGAAACATCAAAGCTGATGTTATTTTTGAAACTGAATTTGAAGAGTTTTTCATGAATTGCTTATGAAATTAAATGTGCATGATTATTTAAATTTTGTTAAAATAACATTGAATTTTATGTGCTTATTTCATCATTTTGCCTATGTAATATGAAACGTCGATCAAATTAAATTTATATATTTAAACTTAACAACATTATCATTAATTATCATATCGAAATTTTCCTAATTGCAAACTTATACGAATCTTACGAACTTACTAGACCTTATACAATCATTTTCTGTTTGCCACTTGCAGATTTACAGATAAAAATACTCGCCACCTAGTGGTAGACGCTGGCTTCAATTAAGGTTGAGTTTTCATAAATTTTTTGTATACAATTATCACGAATACTAAAGCTACATTAAAATTGTTCAACTAAAATGTTTAAATTTGAAAATAGAATTCAATCTTTTTAGATCAGTATTGCATTGAAGATATTGTATTTAATTATATTTTTATGCTTTTTGCGTTTGTTTTTGTAAAAACAACGATACTGATGCATTAATTTTCAAAAAAGATTTCATTTAAAGTAAATTAAGTAAAACTTTAATTTTAACACATGAAATCCGCATCAAATTAAAGTTTTTTTCAAATCGATTCATTACTTTTCAAGTACGAACCACACGATTCGCTCTGAAACAAACAAATAATATTTTCTTGGCAAAAAATAAAAAATTTTTTGATAAGAATTGTAAGTCAATTATTCGAGTACATTCGCAGCTAGAATCCTTTGAGCTTACATTAAGAGCGCGAGCTTCTCAACGCACAACAGCAGCAGCAGTGCAACGTATCGTAGCAAGGCTTTGGGCCTTTAGTCGGTTCGCAACAGTTTGTGTTTGCCTTGGGATAATGTCTCCGAAAAGTAGCTGTTTTCACAAGACACAGAAACGCCGCCGCCACCGTCACTGCTGCTGCAGAGAAACTCGCTAATTACGCGCAGGGCCTCTGTCACAAAGTCGTCCTTAGGCGCTGGCAGGCGTGCATGTACGCGAGGCTAGGACGTATACACGTATATAATAGACCAGGACGCATCGAGGCGTGGGCGGACTCTGGCGTTCCGTATGCACACAGCGAGGCACCGAGGGAAAGAGAGAGAGAGAGAGAGAGAGAGAAGACGTACGAGCTTTACATGACGAGCCGCCGCTGCGTCTACTGCATTAATCTTCGAAAATCCCTCGTCTCGGGGAAATTCAATGTTCAACGAGAGTAACACGTGTGTTTGTGCGCTGTCCGCTTGCACCTCGTTTGAACGGCAAGCTTTGGGAGGGAAAAATGGCACTTTCGCGATTTTACATTTTATAAGTTAAATACTTGTATATATCCCTGGTGCAATCTCGTGTCGAGGCTATTATTGTTTTTGCTTCCTAGGCACAAACACGTATATATACAGCTACGACTGCAGCACGACAATCGTCGTTGCAGTCGTCGTTGCAGTCGTCGTTGGCAATTAGCCGCATCGATTATGCGCCCGCACAGCGTAGGATAATTAACGTTAAAGGATCAAAGCGGAGCCACGAGTATGGTATATATCGACAAGTCGGATATAGGAGCTGGATCGTCGAGTCACATTGTCTCTCCGTATAGCTATAGTAACCGGTACAGTCAGTCGAATGAATTGCTCGCCTAATGTCCAGACAATGGGAGGAGATGTTTTACTGCTCTGGCAGCCTCCGGCTGCAGCTCGCTCCTAAGCTCCTCGACCAGCAGTAGTTCCGTCGCACGGCCAACCTCGAAAACGTTATAAGTGCAGCAAACGTTGCGTCGGCCGATCGCGCCCAGGCCCACAATGTCAAGTTGACGCCGAGCTGAGAGGTAAATTGTCTCGATAACGGGGTCAAGAATCAGAGCTGCAGCAGCTTTACAATGTAAGCTGGGGCACGCGCCGCGCACAAATGGAAGCTGCAGCGCAACCGGAGAACAATTTCTCGGAAGCACATGCAGCAATAGAATAGAATAGAGCCAGCTCTATATATATACAAGATCTGCGACAGGGCCGGGACTGCTGCTCGCGACGTGTCCGCATGCGGCGGCTATTTCACTCTTTCTCCGCTCTATCGTTTCGTACGTGCATTGCATCCGCCTGCAACTGCATACATACGGTGTGTGTTCGAGCTCGCGCGCGCATAGGGGTACATAATCGCATAATCGGTGTAGCAGCGAGCGAGCACTGCACCTAGCATGTTTATACATACGTATGTGTGTGTGTGTGTATAGCCGCGCGTGGGTGTGACAAAGCCTATGCCGCGATATCCCTAAACGGTTATCGCCTCGACACGACGATGTAGAGCTAGCTGCAGCTCGAGCTTAAAGTCGTCGTCGTCGACTGCCTCTATATTTATAAATAAAATGTGCTCCACACTCGCGTTTAATTCCATTGTAAGTGTCCGCACACAGTCCCGCTGTGGCACACGCAGCAGCTCACCTATTCGAAAGTATAGCACGTGTATATACCTGCGTATCCCCGTGCCGTACTTGCTATCCTTATAGTCTAGCGCGACCACTACTTTGGGAAATTATGCTTCTCTGGCACTTTGACGTCCTCTTGCACACACGCATACACATACGCCGCATATTGTCTTCCCGCTTTAAAGTTCTTTTCTCTACCGTTGCTGCTCTCTTTTGTCTCTATTCATAAGCGACGACGACGACCAAGTCCTGCGGCTGCTGCTGCTGCTTTTTGCAAAATATTCAGCAAACATTCACTTTTGTTGTTGCTGATAGTGCTGTATCTGCGTATACCTGCGGCGGCGGCTTGCTTTACTTATAAGTGCGGCACATGCTGATAAACAATTGTCGTGATTTATTTAAGCTCGTATCGAGATCGGCATTGTATTAATGATTAATTTTTTTTATCGATCCTATTCAAGCAGATATCGAATCGATTCTTATGTTACTAATCAAGTTCTACCCGAGTGTCCGGGACATATTGATCTCTTGGACAAATTACACAGCGAATTGTTTCAATTATTTATGGAAATTAACTTCAATCCTCGATTTTTGAGTTTATTTTCATAAGGAATAAAACATTTGGAACAGTATATTCATTATAATACTTGAGCTCAAAATAATGAAGCTACATCGCGAGTCAAAAAATGTTTTAGTTGCGAAAATTCTTAACTAAAATTCCAAGGCACCAAAAGAAACTCGAAGAAAATTCCAATGAAAAGTAAGGAAGAATGTATATGGTTAATAGCAATGCTCGGTGCGTTACGTGCAGCACTGCATAAAAAGAGAGGGAGGGGAAAGAGAGAGGCAGAGAGAACACAAGTACATACAAAGTGGTGAAAACAAGTAAACATAGTTCATATACATGCATGCAGGTATATAGCAGTGCACTGGGCACTGCTAGAGCTAAGCTTTCTTACTTAAGGGTCTGTTTCCATTACGCCATACGGTGTATACGAGTGTGTGTGCGCGTGCATACGCCGAGACAATCGCTTTGAATTTACACGAGTGCATTATAATTCCCTCATTACAGTGACGGTGAAAGATGTAATAAATATAAACCGTTGCAGCAGCATCAGTACGAAGACGCGAATGAGAAAAAAAACTCGTTTCGCCCGTTCGAATAAGAAAAGGGAATAAATGTTTATTTATCAGGAAGAGAATAATAATGTCGTATCATTGTTCTTACGTGAGCTCTAATTTATTCAGCTTCCATATAAACACGACTTACATGCGGGAAAATGCAGTGCACTCACGTTACGCTCGAGCTGATCTCTTATTTTCTCGAAAACACAGCTCACAACTTAAGTTGTACAGAATTACCCGACGAGCTTATTTTGCAGATGCTTGATTTTTTTGCGCGGCGGCGTGTTTAGTTTATTTAAATAATTTCAAGACTCGTGGCTAACGCGCGCTTAGTTTTACGGTGTAATATACAAATCTGTTTGATCGAATCGACCGATCGAGTGCGTGAATTATAGCATCATAGAATAGTTAACGGTTGTAAATACAGATACACTCGTTAATTGTATACTAAAATCGAAGGTATATCATTATAATAGGCATAGGTAAATTTACAAAAGAATCGAGCGAATAAAAGTAATCGATGTAATTGATGCGTGTCCATACAAAGAATCTGTAATTATAATGAGATTAAGAAAATAAATATAAGGTGGTATAGAGGGAGAGGAAAGTTTGAAGGTTCTCTATGTCTATACTAGGAGTTGAGCGAGTGACAGAAGAGCGAAAGAGGAGGAAGAGACGAAGGATGAAAAAAGGAGAGAGAGAGAGGAAAAAAACGAAGGAGAATATAACGGACGACGACGCCGATCTACGGATCAACATCAGCAGTAGCTTGTACACAAGTATATGGCGTATACGCAGCACGCTCCAACATATTAAGAGAAGTGCTGCGTACAGCGCGCGCAACGAATAAAATAAGTGTCGACGATGGTGAGTTACGTGCAGCGGCACATATTATATGCGCAGCTATATCGTAAAAACTCATCAAACCTTTTTTCTCTCCCGATGATGTCAGCGCGCAGTGTATTATTTTGTGCGTAAGGCCATTTGATTAAGCGATTTAGAAACAGTCAGGGCACCTTAATGAGACGAGCTTATCAATATTCTACCTATAATATGCTCACTTAAATGGTTCTTTCGGTCGCACATCACGAGGAAGATGCAGCAGCAGCAATTCGTTTCTGCTTTGATCGCGCGGAGCTCGGACGCGTCGTTTTCTCTCTCTCGTCGAGCTATACTCGCATATAACGGGCATATATTACAGCTGCTGTTGTGCACGAGCTCCTGCTGCGAGTATACAGCCGCATATATATCGCAGCTACCAGCAACCCATTGCTTTCTTACGCCTCGGGCGTCCCTAATTCGAAGATCTTTCTTCCAAGATCTCTCGGCTCGAGACCAAGATGAGTTTCTTCTTCGTCTTTTTCGTCCGAAACGAGCTCTGGATTATTATAATATTGAAAATACTCGTGGCAGAGAAAATTGTCAGAAGCATAGCCGAGTATTTTCTAAGCCGACGCTGCTTATAATCCGCTCGACGCGTGAATATACGAGCTGCAGTCCGCTATGCGCGTCGCGGTCAGTTCAGAGGTGGCTGAACTCACGGCGCACTTGATTCCGCGAGTCGTTGGTCGACACGCGACCGGCTAAAATCTGCAGTCAGCTCGATCGCTGATCGGTGTCTGAGGTATATAATAGGAGCGATGGCCGGATTCTAAGACGCGTGGCCAGCAGCAGCTCGCAGAATTCGAGGCTCTTTCACTCGCACGCTCGGCAGGAGAATATTTAGCTACCTATAATATTCTTTGGCTGAGCGTCGACAAAGAGGAGGAATCGAGCCTTTGAAGCGCGTCGCGCGTTGTACATGTTTATATGTACATACACGCACGCGAGCTCGAGTTTGTGTGTGTGTGTGCGCGTGTAAAAACACGAAGAAAAAAAAACGGAGCTCGAGTATAGTAATACACGGCAAAAAGGATAATATAGGCTCGCGAGGCTCGGCGCTCGATTGTCGAATTGAGAACCCCTCGACGGGACGACGAGAGAGAAGCACGCGTACGCTCGCGCGTTATTGGTCGACGGTCGCGCGCACCTGGCGGACAGCTGCTACTCTCTGCACCAGCACACACGCCCACACGCACAAGCTTATATACTACCTTTTTTCTCTCTCTCTCTCTTTCTGCGTATAAGTGTTTGTGATGTGTATACATATTCGTGCGTGCGCCCGATCGCATGCGAGGCTCGATTTTTGCTCCGCAAAGGCCCTCGCGACGACTCGCGGCGCGCGCCGCACCGCACCGCTTCGTACACATGTATATCCGACGAGAGACTCGAGACAGCTCGAGCTTCTTTGCATGCGTATACACATATAATAATGCGTAGTACGTATAGCCGGTCAAATATACTATACCAGTAAGAGAGAGAGACAGGCGAGAAAGCATCGTGGCAGCTCAGCAAGGCCGCGATATATAGCTACTCTTCTCCGCGTCGGCTTCTTGCCAGCAGCAGCTCCTTCTTCCCTTTTTTCAAACCTTTTTTTTCTCGACTCATTTTTGCATATACGCGCACGTAGCATGCGTATACGTACATAATGTATATAACACAACTCGCAACTACACGTCCGACGAGAGATTCGTGATGAAAGTCACGGCTTTCAAAAGTCTATATACACCCAAAAGCAAACACCTTGCTAATTATCTCTTCTATTTATCAATTATTCATTTTTCTTCGACTCTCTGTCGAGCAAACCAAATTTGGTCACGGCGTTTATTTTTCTTTCGTAGAATAATCTACATGATTCTCGAGTTTTTTTTCTTTCCACCAACGCCGAAACAATTGGGATTTACTCGAGTTTTAGCAGAAAAAGAGTTAAGAAACGACTTTCGAGATTATAGAGATCCGGAAAAGTCTTACAAAATCTTCGAAATAGCAAGTAGCCGACTGCGCGTCGTGACGATCGCATTTAGATGCTTGTAAGTGAGAGACGATATCGATCTTGTTGTATAATATGTCATCGATTTATAAGAGTGTCGAAATTCGCAACACAGTCTCTCCTCGTTTAGAGAGTTCATTTTTATTCAAAAATAAATTGTTCAAGTGATTAATTTTAGATAGACTTGATCTTTAATTATGTGCTAATTGCGTAAGTGCAGAGTAAATTAGCACCGTCGAACATGATCATTGACAAATAAACAATTTACCAAAGATTAACTTAATAATAACTTTTACTAATATTCATGATGTAATTGGCAAGAAATGATCGTTTCGAAGCTCCACTGATAAAAAAACCAAGCACATTAGTACGAACTCACTTGTTTGTTTGTAATTATTAAATTTTTTGTGGGAGACCCTATAGTGATTTCCAACCGCAAATTTCCGCATTTTTATTAAAAACAAATCGACGTACGATACATTATTCGGGTTTGCGGGCAAGAATCGAAACAATTGCAAAATATTAGTAATACGATCATTTTTTTAATCGCAGTTTCATTTAGTAAAATTAACCATCAACGTGTTTACAATGTAATTTACTACCTGCCATTCGACACGAAGTTTATAAATAATTGTTCGTTTTACTACGAGTTGACGACGATTCCGGTCTCGCGCTCGAGTGTGGGCTATTGCAATCCGTACAAGCTCGCGATCTGCAGTCAACATGTGTTACCAGCTATACTACGTGTCGTATGTAGATATATATACACGGCGCTGACGCGCGCGACAATCGAAATCACGCTCCTCGTAATTTACTCGTCGTCGTATACGCGATTTCGCTGGCTCGTATACATCGCGTCGAGCTTGTGCAGTCGATTCGCGTGTACGTAATGCTCGCTTGGTTTACTAAAATAACCGGGCCTCGCGGAACATAATTCTCGATTCCTCGCGCGCGAGGGCAAAAGTATCGGATTCGAGATTGCGCTCGAAGAGGCTCGATAATTCAAGTTTGACGCTTGACGCGACGATCCGCATTCCTAACAGCGAGATACACGCGTGTACAACGCAACGATGAAGCTGTAAGTTGTCGGTAAACACGACGCTCTACCGGTTCGAATCGTTAAGCCAATTTGCGCGCGATCCACCCCGATGTGTAAGCTACTGTGTATACGTCCAGACGCTGTGGTACGTGTGCCAGAAAATATAGGCTATCGACGAAGCTAGAGCCGCGTCGCGATTGAGAATGATGATCTTCTGATACGCTGCTCTCAGCCGTGTATGTGTGTGTGTGTAGCAAATGGCTGGCACTGCTTAACAAGCGCAGACGATCGGTATAGTGCACATCGACAAAACAATATGGTACTTAATTTTCGTTTCTCTGCACTGCTGTATACGGCCTATAGCCAAGATAGAATAGACACACTCTCGCAAGACTATACTTGTTAATTCAGGCGCATTACGGCCGAGACAATATATCTAAAGCTGTGCTATTTTATTCGCGCGCGCGATTGACATTCCTGGTAACGATTATCGAGCAATATCGTCGCGCTTTGACAAACGTTAAAAGAAAAAAAGAATTATGTCGCGTATGACACAAATTGCTCGAGCGTTGGAAGAAGCAACTACTGCCTATGTGCGCCTCTCTTCTCTATAAACATTCTCGCGAGCGAGCTTACAACACGCGCGGCGCGTGCATTGTATATTTTAAACGCGTGCGCGCGTCGATGACTTGCAAGTAAATCTATATATGTTCTGTGTATGCGCGTGAGTTTTTGTTTTATTGGCGTTGCACTATAGTCCATTTGGACGAGGATTATTTTCAATGAGAAAAAAATGAGAGTTTGAGATTCCGAAATAAGACAAATCACTGAATCGGGAAAATCGTTTCATTGTATACGCGATACATAAAAGTCATTAATTCTATAAACATTGCAATGAAATGTGATTTTAAAATTCTAAGAATGTCAAGTAGAATGCAATGCTTTAGTTTTGATTTTTAAAGTCATATAAGATAACTCTAACAAAAACCAACCAAAATAATCTATAAAATTATATCACGTCATTATTTTGGAAATATAATTCAAAGTCTTAGAAAAACCAGACATACCAAGTACCAGAGTGATTTTTGCATGTTAAACCACACACTTATTTGTATCGTTAAGTCGAATGTTAAAGCGAATTTCAGGATATTCGACCATTTTTATGTGTCATTATAATTGTGCGGTCGAAAGTTCGCCGAGAAAAGGAAATAAAAAGGGGCAAAAAATATTCGAAACAACAACAATGGACTGTTAGATTAAAATAGAAAAACCATTAAGATGCGGTTCGAGAAAACGAGGAACAAGCACATACATGACATTAAGCGGTGATACAACTGCGGCCTCATGCTCGCATGTGAACGACACCATGAGACTCTAAATGGCAAAAACTCTAATGTCACGCTGAACGTGCAAATGATTTTTCTTTTTAATAGTGAAGCATCGAGCACGTTAGAAATAAAATACATAACTGTATGACCCAATTTTTACCAAAATTTTGAAAATATTGTAATAACAAGTATCTCGGCATAATTATTTACGAAATTAATCATTACTTTCGACTAGAAACGAATCTGAACTTTGTACGTAACAAGAGTCGCGGGCATTGAAAGTTGAAAATATAGTCAGGCTGGTGCACATACGCGCATATCGCATATTTGAATGCGCTTTATCGTTGTGCGGCTAGTGAAATTTCGTGGCAATACACGTCGAGTGATTTATCCTGCGCAGTTACTTTTTGTACAATGGCTCATGGGTGCCGATGACCAGCTCATTTGCATTTTTATATGCACGAGCGCGACCCATTCATATCGCTGCTACTATATATTCGCTGGGACCTCGTATTTGGCGAAAATGTATTCCCATACAGAATTTTCATATAGCTAATATTCATCTCTCTCTCTCTCTCCTCATGCAGAGATAGTATCGCTTCGTGAGAACAACAAATTTCAATTCTTCTAAATTATATTCAACGACAGTATACAAAAAAGCAACGACGGCACAAACAAATATATTTAATGACTCTCGCGCAGCAGCGAATTCTCTTTCTCTCCGCTGATTTGTCAGAAGCTCGTCGCATTTTATTGCCAGCACAGGGAGATAAAGAAATTTGCCATATGCAAAGCGCGCAGTTGAATAAGTGCTTCATAATAAAGATTAAAAATTGTTTCGAGAGGCTTGTCGAGGTCGCGCGCGCGAATCGACTAGCTAGCTAGCAGCAGTAGTTTTCGTGCTCGGAAGTCGGAACTGGAACGCGCGAGAGCCTAGGCTAGCACATACGAGTATAACATAGCAGAAAGTATAATCGATAAATTACAACTGGCTGCGGAGAGGGGGGTAATTTCGACGCTTCGGAAGAGTAGCGAGCAAAGTTTGGCCTCCTACGATTTATTCTCAATTTTGCACGAGCGCAACATTTCGCTGCCGCACGCCAGTAGGGTTCATAGCCATATTTCGCGAATGTTAGTAGTGCGCAGAGACGCTCTATATACCTATATAGTACTGCACGATATGTACTAGCGCACTGCATATTGCATAGGTACATATATACTGCTGCTGCTGCGAGGTGTCGAGGCTCGTTTTGTTTGTTAGTCGTTCATAAATTGTCGGACGATGTCCTTTTAGCTAGTTCACATGCGAGAGAGAGAGAGAGTTGCAATGTGCAGCAACGAGTTGTGCGCCAGCACAAGTTTTGCGCGCAGGCAAACGGATTCCGTGTATTGCCGCGTAGATAACTTACGCGAACAGTACGCGAAAGAGAGAGAAAGAGAGAGAGAAGAGAGAGACGTGTTCGCGACATTATAATGCGCTCGTTTTCAGTTTGTCAGAAAGTTTCTCAAAAAAGTTTGCTCGAGCGCAGCGCGCAAAAATTCCGTTGATTTATAGCCGCGTATACGCGCGTTATATTATTTCTTCGTACCGCGACGCGACGAGCTTTCGGCGTGGTGGCAGGCGCGCAACTTTTGATTTGATATCATTCGCGCGCTTATATACTCGCAGAGCAAAGACGACGATTCGTACGTGTACATAAGCGATCCGATCTTTAATGCGCGCGCGAGCTCGTTTTTCTCGCTCGGCTCGGAGGAACGTCTCTCTCTCTCTCTCTCTCTCACTCGCGATTTAATGGCTAACATATTGTGGACCAGAGCCATAAGTATACGGCATCGAGCCATAAACGAAATTCGACGCGGTCTCGGCTAGTCGCTTTATGTATACTTTGCCGCGAAGAGGAAAGAGGATGCCTTTTATATGTATAAACTACACGGCATGTGTCTCGGGATGTGCTCTCGATAAACGTTCGGGCCATTAAAATCGTCAATTACTGCTCTCTAGGGTCCAAGTACGCTCGAAGATCGGAGCCACGCTCGAGAGGACTTTCTATGTGCTATGATAGCGCGTGAAAAATATAAGCGACGCGTTGCGCGGCATCGTACACGCACGCAAACACAACGCAGAAACTGAAACTGAAATCCATAGGTTACGTTAGAGTGCGAGAGCGATAAAGCGGCAGAAGAGAAGCACCGATGCATAATGTTGCTCTCGAAATCGGAACGAACGACGCTTGGGCCTGGCGACAACGACAAAAAGAGCCAGTACGAGTGAGTTGCTCGACTCTGCGCTCGCTATCGGTTCCGAAGCTTTATAATATAAACGCGAGGGAGGAGTTCCCAACGTCGCTCTCTGCGACCAAAGTGATCGGGGAGGAAGCGTGAATTATACCAAAGTGTAGAGCCGCCGCGACTTGGACTTGCCATGAATTCGAGAAAAACGAATGAAATAAGACGGCGGCGCGGCTCTGCGCGCTCGATTAGCATAGGTCATTTATCGTGCGCTCCGCCGCGGCTAAAGACATCTATTATTTCTCTCTCAAAGTCGAGCCATATGGCGCACGACGTCGCTTGTCACGGTAGAAAATATAAAAACAGCCTCTCGGATATCGACGGAAATTCTTGAGGCACACACACAGCGAGAATTCTATACTCCTCTCTAAACGTCTCCGAAAGACATTATAGACCTTAATAAAATTGGAGTTTAAACACAAACAAACAAGGAGTTAATATAGCTGAGCTCGTTTTTATGAGCGTCCGCATCGCGACTCATTTGAGAAGACATGAATCCGCTTTGTATCGCATTCGTGTACGATTGGTTTTTATTGTGATTGCTGCTGCTGCTGCTTTTTGTACGTTAACTCGAGAAGAATCGAAACGGTTTTTCTTTCAAACAGAGTTGAAGTTTTATCTCCCCCCTGCCAATCATCTGGATGCGTGTTGCTTGACAAACGATTACTCACCTACAACAATAAAAATAATACACATTTTTAAATTCGTTTTTATTGTTACGTTATAATAAATGAATTACGTTGTGTATTAATAAAGCATATCCATTTAGTTATAAAAAAATTGTATCATTATTGTTCCTTTGAATTTGACTCAGAATACATCATATTCTGTAAAATTGAATGTTTTTCAATGAAATTTAGGTAATAAAGAAGCGCAAAAGTATTTCAAGAGTCAATCGCTTTTGTATAATATAGATCGTTGACGCCCACCATATGCACATTAGTCGAGCGCGTAGTGGTACTCTTGAGAATTGCGCTGGCATTACGCGTTCAGTGCTTCGCGCAACAGGCCGCGCGTCACACGAAAAAAAAATCACGCGATCGATTTAATCGTACTTAAAAGTTCAGAGTGAATAATAGAGACGATTAGAGAGACGATTTGTGTGACTTTGCCAATCGGCGTTAGCTGTTTGCGTTCATTTTCCTAATTCTCTTAACTTTTTGATCGGCTTTTTTGAACAGCTTGCCGCCCCCGTCGTATATCGATCGTCTTTATACACATAAAGCTCGAGCCATTGCCTCCGTACACTGCAAGCACGAAAGCAACATCGATCTAGTATCGTCATTATTATTCGGTATTATATTCGCTGCACAAGGCGCACGTATACGTCAAACGAGTCGGAGTCGCTTTGAGAGCTTTGCTGCGCTGCGGCTCGAAGGAGCCAAAGAGGCGAGAGAAGCTGCTGCGTTGGAAATGTAATAGAATCAAGTAGTCAAGAGGAGACTGCTGGGCAACAGTAGGTAGGTATATGTAGGTCCTCCTCCGACGACGACGACAACAAACGTCGTGCGGCGACGAGCAAACGGCACTCGTGCTGCGGCTCGAGCACGAGCTCCATATATATATATCCCCTAGTAAGCAAACACGAGCCATGGATAATCATGGCTTGCCTATAGCTAGCTACCTTATATACATAGGCGAGAGCATATTTGCTTCTCCGCGTCCGGCATCTCTCTCTCGTCCTATATGTCTCGCGCACTTCTGATTCAATTGGGTTTGTCGGACATTAGGCTATATTATACCGGCCAGCTCGTACGTACTCCTGGCTCGAGCTTGTATACTGCCCTGCAGCGGAGGAGCATTGACGGCTTCACTCGATAATATCGGAATTGTGGACGATATTCGGTGAGGCTACTTCGGAGAGCTAAATATGTGCGCAAACAAGAGAGAGAGAGAGAGACTTGAGTAAGACTCCCGCAATGCTCGAC
This sequence comes from Trichogramma evanescens, assembly GCA_902732785.1. Classification (NCBI taxonomy): domain Eukaryota; kingdom Metazoa; phylum Arthropoda; class Insecta; order Hymenoptera; family Trichogrammatidae; genus Trichogramma; species Trichogramma evanescens. The sequence goes on along the minus strand of CACVKI010141118.1, from coordinate 29,127 downwards.
TGTGGGCCTCGATATATGCCTTCATCGATTTCCATCCCCATACGTACATCATTTGCGTGTAAATATTACACAACTATCGATATATTATTTTCAATATATCTCGAGCGAGCAGCGGCGAACAATCGTACGCTCGCTCCTGCTCCATTACGCGCATCGGTGCTCAATTTATATTCTTGCTTTTATACAAACGCGCGACATAATGGGATATCGCGCCGAGAGAGAGAGAGAGAGAGAGAGAGAGAGGGGTAGAGGGCGAAAAAGTGAGTCAAGGTTACACGCGCGAGAACGGAACTCGAGGCATATATATCGAGAGCGAATTGCATTGCAATTTGTACATCTAGCCATGAAGCAACAACGGAGCCGAGCGAGCATCTGTTCGTGTATATAGCTGGCTGCTCTCTGCACTTGTTGGGGTCCAAGTGCGCCGCGGCAACGCGTTCGAGAGGGCAGCTGTCATTCTCTACTGCCTTCGAATCGAATCGCGCGCCGTACACGCAGCGATATAGTATAGTAGCTTTCGATTTTGCTCCAGTTATTCCGATCGCTGATCGATGCAGCATCGAGTGCTCGAGTTTCACGAATTATTTGCCGATACGCGAGAGAGGCGCATTTATTTCGTTTCCCGGCCTCGTTAATTTTCGTATTTTCGTCGAGACATATGTCTTTCGAGTCGATACAAATAACGCTCGTTGACAACGAAAGCCTACGTTTTTTACTATAACCGTTTTTGTATCTTAACCGTGATGTAGTTTGGAAAAAAGAATCTCAGTTATCAGAAAGTGACGATATACGTGGAACGTACGGAAAAAAGTAAATCTTCGCGCCGCGACGTCTTGATCTTTGACAAATAACGCGTGAAATGGACAGATGGCCAAGAACCAACAAATCTTATAGCGTAATGCGCGGGCAAGTGACGCAGACTGGCAGATGCACAGGAAAATCTCTCGAATTATTAAAAACCTCCGATGGTTTTTAAGTCGACGACTCTCGATGCTTCGAGGAAACGAGACGAAAGTATCGCATTTTTCGATGATGTGTGGAAAAAAATTAGCGTCGAAATTCGAGAAGAGCATTTTTAGAGATAATAAATGGTCAAATACCGAACTTACTTCAATTAAAACGTTACTTTTTTTAACCTTTGGCTTAATTTACATTTCAGCAGCATCATCAAACATTGATTGTTATTGGGGAATGTAGCAAAATTTTCGACTGTAGTACAATTTTTTTTTAAGAAAGAATTAGGTTTAAATTCAGTGTTCATGTTTTATATAGTGATGTAGTTCATCATGATTAAAGTAATTCACGAATCACAGAAAAAAAATGTTTGGAACCAAATTTTCTTATTCGCGAGTTAATCGAAAATGAGCCGAGACGAAAAACATACTTGTAAAGTAAGGATGTCGAATCGAAGCCGAAAACGAAGCCAAGAGTTTTTTTAGCCCAAGAAAGAAATAGAAAGAAAAAGAGCTAAGACAATTGGAGAGCCGAAAAATACTCAAGAGCTCCGGGCTTCGGATAAAGAAAGAGAGAGGCAGGACGAAAAAAATGGTATACCCTGTGCGGCTTGAAATGAAAGCCTCGAATATCAAGAACGTAAAGAAATTCGAACAACCGGACGTGAGCTGAGCGAAGAGAAGCGGTGGCGGCGGCGGCAACGGAAGTAGCCCTTAAAACGCGTCCATATACATTTATGGCGTAAAGAATCACGGCCGTTTTTGACTATCGGAGCCGAGGAAGAGGAGGAGGAGGAGGAGGACTCGTGTAGCAGCAGCCACCGAATGCACAGTATCGCAAGGACGAGCAAGTGAAATAGCTCGGACGGTCTATTATTCGAGAGAGGCGTGCTGAAAATGTTTCTTGTACGCGAGGCTCCGAGGGCTAATTACCTTTTTTCAGCCTAACTCTCTCTTTTTATCTCTAGACAGTGTTTCGGCTGCAAACGCGTATTTTGCTCTCCTTCGACGTACAGCTTATTTTCTTTCTCGGATCGCTTCGAAATTTAATATAAAAAAAAGCGATCGCAAAAGCTATCCAAGCAAAGGAAGCAGACGGCGGAGAGCCGAGGCGTGTACCCAACATAGAAGGAAAGTTTGGCTCGAGAACGATCGGCTGCAGGAGCGGACGTTTCGCGCGCACTTTTTCTCTCTCTTCTCTCTCTCTCTCTCTCGGGCGCACGAGTTGGATCGACGAATTATTAGGCTGGAAGTACAGGAGCCGGCGTGTGCGCGCGCGTGAGAGGGCCAAAGAGAGGGCCTCGCTGCAGCACGGCCGAAACTTACTTTCGCCGCTCTCTATACTGTATAGCAAGCCCGAGCGAAGAAGACGGCGCCGTCACGCCTCGCGCCATGGAACGTCGCGCGCGTACACCCGTAACTTTTGCGCACGCGAAAACTAAAAAACGAGAGCAGCGAGCGAGCCGAGCCGAGCCGAGCCGAGCATGTGGATCTCGGGGCAACTTTTCGCATAATACCTACTTATTCGACTTATCCAACTTTTTGGCCTTTTTCAGCCGGCGAATTCTCACGCGAGTTATTAGCAATTTTGAGAAACGAAGCAGTCCTTTAAATTACAAATGAGAAAAGGCACAGAATTGATAAAGTAAAAATAACGACGCGATGTCACACCGATGTTATACATAGGCGCGAGAAAGAAAACTCGAGCACGCGGGGAGAGGAAATTTTCTTGGGATCATTCCAAGGGGTACATCGGCATGCACGATTAGCGTATAACGTACGAACTGCAGTTCAAGATGTTTGCGAGAACGATGCACATAGAGAAGGGCCGAGAGAGAAAAAGAGGAGCGCGAGCGAACGTAGCGGCGTGCGCGCGAGTTTGGTCAATTATTCGAGTCGATGGCGCGAGTGGCGAGTTTAACGATACCTGGAATTACTCCAGAAAGTGAGCTCCGGGAGTGAAATTACGGCATCTCAAGAGAGAGAGAATGAGATGCGAGTTCCTTAGCCTCGGCTACGCACACCACATACACACAAGTGCTATTCATCAAATAATGGCCGACAGCTGTCGATTTTCTTGTGCGCTCGCTCGGCCGCAGCCAATGTATATACCCTGTATGCGTGAATACGTGTTTGGTACGCGCGCACTATCTTATAAGCCGTTGTTGTTGCGTCTACCCTCGTCTTTCTATGTATGTAACGCGTATTCGTTTTATCGTCGAGTCAGTGTCAGTCCGATCGTTTATAAACATGTACTCTCATGGACGACGAAGTGTAAAACTACTTTTGGCCACCTAAAACAGACGGTTTTCCCTTGCATGATTTAACAAAAGTTTGTGCAAAATAAGCCCTGTGCAGAAAAGAAAATGCTTCCCATACTGCATTCCCAAATAACTGAGAATCGCCTGATTGGTAAACAAGTGAAGGAAGGAAATAAATTCCTTCTGATTTGAGTATTATAATAATCATCAAAAACTAATTATTGCGAGATTACATTTACACATTAGAAAATATGTTACGTGTTATCGTACAATTATGCTCAATGCAATTTTTTATACATAATCAGCAATCATTGCTGCAGCGATTGTTTATCATTTTTCAAGATTTTAGAAGCTGTGTAAAATATGCATAGGCCCCTCAATCCCCGCTGTGCAAAACAGTTTTACTTGTAAAATAAGTCAACTCCATGGCTAGCAGAGTTAGATCGCGGTTCAGCTATTATCGCGCACGCACGCCTGAGATCGAGTCGGGCGAATTTGACAGCAGCAGCGTGCAATAACCAGACTCCGCTACATGTAGTATGCATCATATTATACTGCTCGCGATTCTTGGTTTTATACGACATATTTATAATATACTTTCTCTTATCGGTGCCCCTCAACGAGTCTCTTATCCCATTCGATTTACGCAGTGCACGCGTGCCTCGAACGTGTATGGAATTCGTGTGCCGCCGCTGCTGCTGCTGCTGCTGCGCGCGACCACGACGCCGCAGTTTAATAAGAGAGAATTTCATGTTGTATTGGTCTCCTCGTCGTGCACGAAAACAGTAATTACATGCGTGAGCTCGAGGTGCGTAATATATTACGAGCTGTTATCGTCAAGTGTCACACTTTATTCTTGATTCCAACTTGCACACTTCTACCTGCCCGATACGCCGCGCGCGGAGCTCTCAAAAAAAACTTGAGACTGTATTACCATGCCCGGCTTATCTCGATCGAATATTTATCTTTATCGCTAAGTACACGAGAATAATAAAAAAAAATTAATTCCTGTAAAGTAAATTATCTCGCGTAGAACGCAGCTCTCCGTACTGAAATATTTTACTTTTTTATGCTGTAGCACTTGCTCGGTACCTGCAATTGGTCCAACTGTTTAACATATTCGAGAAAAAACAACCCGATAAAAAGAAATGACGATGGATATACCAGTGCGCCGCGGGTAATTATGCACAAATTGCTCATTATACGCGCTCGACGATTATAACTGTCCATTTTTTGCTCTTCTCGCACTTGCGCGGGTCATTGCGTTTTTTCTTCGCTGCATGATCCGTCTCGATGAACTCGACGATTGAAAAGTGAAACGTTTAATTTCTTTTCGACGTTTGCTTTAAAGGAGCAAAGATGAATTAGCGAAGGTCAAGCACTTGGCCATCTCCAAAATTAAAACTCGAAAAGACCACAAAAGCTATCCTCTGGCTAGACTAGAGCTTTTTAATGCATGCGGAGAGGTCATCGAGCAAACAGCACGTGGTACAAATCGTACAAACTCGCCGCTAAAAAGCCGTACACACGATATCTAGCGTAGCACAGTAGCCAGCAAGCGCAGCGCCAAGTTCACGATTTCTTACTACGATCAGTAAGACGTAGCGGTACTTGCCAACACACAAGACTCTTGTGCTTCTTCTTCTTTCCCCTTTTTTCCCCCTTCGTACAAGCTCATAAACACATACACTCTCTTTGTTTTGTTTCCTTTTCCTTTTCTTTTCCATCTCTCCTCCTTCCTCTTATTCTTCATCTTTCTCTTCTTCTTCTTCTTCTTCTTTTCTCTTTTCCGCGGCCTGTAGCGCGAGCTTATTTGCTCGGGCAATAATTCCGCTAGCGAAAGGGACCGCATTGTTTATTTTTGCTTTTCGAAGCTCCTTGCATCTATATATCAAGTAAATTTAAATAAATATAGATATTTACGCATACGCGAACGAAATATTTATTCAGCGTACAAGCAGACGCGAAAGAAGAAATTCAAGTTCCAACAACAGATCCTAGTTGTCATTAAAAACGCACGAACGATAATAATTCGAGCCGATATTTTCTGCAAGCTTACGATTTTCAAGTTGCGTGCAGCTTTATAAAATCTGTCGCACGAATCATTGCCAGCGAGAAAAAAAAATCTGCCAAAATATTTGAACGAGAGCTTTGTTGTCGCATTACGAGTTTGCTCGAATCTCAAATTTGAATTAGTATCAGTGCTTCAGCGGTGCGGAAAAGATCTGGCGACGAAGTGGGTCGAAATGTACATTCCCCGTGTTGGAGAAGTGAAAGGGTCGTGAATTCACGATGAAACCGGGGAGCGGGTATAGCGCTACGATCCTGGCAACGGAGCGGCAGAGAGAGAGAAAATCGATGTATAACGAATCCTGCTCTCTCTCTCTCTCTCTCTCTCTCGCTCTGTCTCTCTCCTTCCCTTATAGTGCTCCGCGCGCGCGCGACTAACAATGGTGTGCAAAGCAGATTAACAAACAGAATAAGCTAACGCATAATCGTATTATTTCTAGCTTAGTTGCATTTAAATCAGATAGAAATTCCATTTAACGAAACAATACCAAGATGATGAGTTACTGCTCCGCAGATTTAAATAAACTATCTTTGTGCACGCGCGCGCGTGTGTGCTCTGCATTAAATAATTTACTCAGCTTAGAGCTGCGAAATTTACTTTTAATACTTTTAAAAACCTTTAATAATAATTATGTTCAAAGCTCAGTTTTTAGTTCGAAAGAGTAAACGTTTGTTCCTAGCTTAGATGCTTTATTTTGAAAATATCAAAAATTTCGTGCGTACGTGCCAAGCATCTCTAGTATATTATTTCGTTGTTTTCTAATTATTTACGCAGTTTTGAAAGAAGAGATTGGAAATTTTCATTTTTAACTTGATTACGAGATCTTGTAAAACAATATTGATTAGTTCTTTAGCAGTTATTATGTTTTTCTATCTACGGACTTAGGAAAAGCACAGGGATGACTGATGACACATCTCGTCATGTTACTATCATTCGAATATAATTTGGAATAAGGAAATCAATTATGGATGGAATTGTAATTATTCAAACAGTGTCATCTTTAATCTGATGATGATATTATTCACTTTAATTATTCACGATAGCGCATGTATATCGATACAAGTTATCTCCATAGATATACGATGTTGTTACATAACATTACGAGTTTACCGAAAGAAGACTGCCCAACAATCTTTGATCAATAAAAATTATGATCAAGTTCGAGAGGATTAGATGAAAATCTTTGAAATGACATTTAAAAAATGTATAGCATTCGAAAACTATTGGAGAGGGATGGATTTTTGTTTAAAAAATTATCAATTTAAAATGATCTTTTTCTACAGCTTTTTATACTTCTTGAAGTATCGGTAAGTTGACACCTATAACGACGACCTTTACGTAAGCGCAACGCGGCACACGCCTGCAGCAAAGTACGTATACAAAACGAATGCAAGGCACGAAAAACGTTTTTTCTTCGATGTTATTATGTCAAAGCTTGTGGTGACAATGCAGCGGTATATAGGCGCGAGAGACCGACAACTGCGTTATAGTCGCTTGCAATTATTTGCTAGACTCGCGCGCTCGAGTCATCCCAAATAAATTATAAGTGGCCTCTCTGTGCGCGATGCGTATATCATGAGTGCGAGCCAATGTGTTTTCCTTCTCGATCGTGCATCTGTTTGTGGATTCGCGCGACAGTGTGCCTCAAGGAGAATTATTATAGCACATCGCTGAGCTAGGCGGCGACATGTATACACGAGCGCGCAAACGTCAACGCGACTGCTGCTGTATACAATAGCAAAAAAGCACGTTGTGGCGCGCGCAGAGCGTCTATACTAAAAGGCTCCGACGAGTCCGAGATTAATATGTAAGCAAAATTAGCGACGAATTCGGTTTGATTACACGTCAGAGAGAAAAAATAAAATTGACGAAACGGGGAAAAAAACTCAAGTCGTATACAACAATTGACTCTTTACTTCGAAAGTCAAAGCAGTGAGTTTGAGCGAGCGAGCCGAGCCGCGCGCATTGCTCATTATTTGATCATTCTTATCGAGGAATTAATTCTCATCAAACAGCTCTCGCGGTGTTAGTGCGTGTGTGTATATAGCAGCGTGGCAGTCAAGACCGGGCCACAATTAATTTGTATATCTAGACTTTTCGCTCGAGCGCGTCTTCTCTCTCTCTCTCTCTTTCTTTCTGACTCGATTTTGTGAGTGTGGCCTTATCTGAAATTGAAAAGTCGGATCGCTGCTGCTGCCGCTTTGGCGCAAAGTCGTGAACGTATACACACACACACACACGCGCGATCTGCGCAGGCCCACGTTAAGAAGTAGCAGCAGCAGCAACAGAAACAGAAGAATAAGAAGAAAAAGAGAAGCGCAATCGCGGCCTCTTGTTTTCGAATCTGCGCAAAAATTCCGACTGCACAAACTCTTGGGAAATGTGTGCAGCTAAAGGAACGATACGCGAGATGCGCTCCGATCCGCGGTGCATGTATAAATGCAGCACGAGAGAGGCAGGCAGGCAGGCAGGTGGTTCTCATTTCAGTGCATTAAAGCTGCTACGTACTCGCGCGTGTACCTACACAAGTTGCGCACGCCAGCATAGCCCGCAGCTAATTTTAGTCTTGGCCTAAAAGGGAGAGAATGCGCGCAGAGCGACGCAGCACGCGGGGCTCTCTCTCTCTCTCTCTCTCATATACATCAGGCTCGATTCGCAAGTAAGCGTCCGTGGCCAGTATACAGTGTATACTATACACCGTAGCGAGCTTGTGACGCGCGTCGCGCGGTGGTAGGGTAGGGGGTGTATCATTATTGTTATACCTGAGGCTGTCCAGCGACGATCGACTGGTAAGCCGAGTGAAAAACCTGGCCGATCTGCGTGAGGCCGTCGTCGCCCATCTGGTGATACATGTTGATGTTGTTGTCGGGGCCAGCGGGGTGTCTTCCACCGGCGCCGTTCATCGCGCCCGGCGACTCGACTACCACGACGTCGACGTTGTTGTTGTAATTGTTGTTGACGACGCGCAGCTTGTCCACGGAGTTGTCGACGTCGCGCATTATCGAGTCCGGTTGCATATTATGGATGATATCCGCGCACACACACTGCACTCGTCGGCGCTTCTCTCCGTGAACTAAGACCGGCGCGCGCGGGTGGCTCTCGCTGCTCCGTCTCTCTCTATCTCTCTTTCTAAGAATCCGTAGCGAGAAAAGCAGCAAAACACCACCGCACGAGGCTTCGCTCGAAGCCGCTTCAGAAACTAAATGTAACTATACACGGCGAAGTAAAAGTCACCCGGGCCACAGGCAGTAGTTGTAAACTTTGAAACAACACAGAGACCTGAAGCCAAACGACGCTTTACATTAAGAAGTATAACTCGCAATCAGCAGCAGACGCGGCAATTAGCTGATCGACACTGCGGGCCTCGCACTGCAAAACGATCGACGCTCATCCGCGACGCGGAGCTTGTCAGAGAGCCTCGCTATTGGTGGTAGTAGTCGCGAGTTCGATCGTAAGCGACGGCGACTCGTCAGCGCTCATGATCGTGCGCGCACTCTGATGACGATCGCGCGACAGTATTATTAAAGCAGCGACGTTAGTAGTGTTGGTGCGAGCCCTTTATTATTATTTTGCTCGCTGCTGGCACAACATCGTCACTGCTATTTAACTTGTTTTGTTTGTTATTGTAATTGACACACGCGGAGCATGCTACTATGTGTATACTATGTAGTAGTAAAGTATGCTTGCGGCCGCTCTCAATTCGTCGCGCACGTGCTCCGCAGCGCTCGCGCACCTGTGTGTGTCTGGTGTTAGATATTTATATTATTATTATTATTATGAGCGTGTGCGTACGTATGTCACTTGGACTGCAGTGGCGTTTTTCGGGTCTTCTATATATGTACCCGCACAGCACTCTTTCTCTCCCTCTTTCGTAGCACACTTGATATCGTAACGTAGCACACTCCCGCTACACAGCGAATCGAGCAGTATCGGATTACACTCGCGTGCTTTTTATATATCGAACGTGCATCGATATTATACGTAGGTGTGTGTGTGTGTGTGTGTGTGTGAGCATGTATCGTGTGCGCTTTATCGTGCGTGCATGTGTGTAAAATTTCGCTGTTCGCTCGGTGGGCTCGGCAGCGTGAACTGCGCTACACGCGAACCCCTGGCTCTTGGTCGAAAGTGCGCGGCGCAACTACTACTGTGGCGATGCTTTCGCGCGAGCCTGCAGAGGGGAGTCTTGTGCGCCCTTTCCCACCACGCACTACCACAGGCCGCAAGTATACCAACGACGCAGCGTACAGTATTATAGCAGTCTCGGATACTCGGCTCGGCGGCACCGGCTGTTGGCCTGCGCTGCGCTGGCGCTGCTTTGCACGGCTTTTGCGCCGACGACGACGACTACTGCCAACACTGTGCCGCACGACTATACTCGCGCGATATTCGTTACGATATACCCTCTCCCTCTCTCTTTCTCGCGCACTGCTCTGTTGCTATATAATCTGCCCTATACGTCTGCTATACAGTCTGCTATATATAGTCCGCCTCGGCAGTCTGCTGCAGTTCGCACGAGTTCGCACTCTCGGGGGCTCTCGCAACTCCTATAGCTATATAGGTACAGCAGCATGAGGCACTTCTCCTCTTTACTTTACTTTGCTCGCACTCCTTTTGCGCTCCTTTCGCGCTGCTCCCACTATCAGCGAAGCTTCTCGCACACGCGCGCGCGTTCGATACGCGTGCATGTAACGCAAACTCCCTTGCAGAACGGAGCACACATAGTAAACTTGTATGACGTATCTGCGCCCGTATAGCTCTATATACATATACGACACTGGTGTCGCTTGCTTCGGCGACTTTCTCAGCTTACGTGCGAGAGCTACGACACGATATATAGCGCGTGTGTACCGCTGCCGTTGCTGTCCTCCGATGTATCTTGTCTCATGCCTACTCGCACGTATACACGCACAATGCAAATAATACATATGATGCATGATACGCGATCAAGCTCCCGATGCAACTTGCTCTGGCACCTATACGAGATGTAGCTTTTATCGTAATTACGCCGTTTCTGGAAATTGTCGCCAAAAATTACGTGCAAAATTACACTCGTATTTTTTGTGTAAACGGCAATAATGCTTTCAACTCGATTAATAACGTAGCCTCGGTAAAACGGCATCGATCATTTTTCAACAAAATAAAACTGCCTCTATCTCGCTGAAGATATTCAAATTATTCCTTCGCCAGGTGTAAGTCATGTTTTCCATTGTAGCTTTTGTAGTTCTACTTTCAAACTTGATGTTTTTTCGTACGTCATGATTATTGACATCTTGTCTAATACGTTGACTTTGACAAAACGTCCGCGCGATACATCCACGAAATCGTGTTTTCTTTTTCGATTACGCTTATTGTGCTTGTGTATACGGAAAACATCGGTCCACTTGTTGACTGTAGACTTGGACTTGGAACATCCACATTCTGTACTGGTCATTGCCATTGATGATTGTGTATTAGGTTTATCCACCTGCTGCCTTATAGCTAATAATGATTCGAAGCCATTTTTTCTTGTATTTGCGTATTGCTTCCGACATCTTTTCAAAAGCAATGAATGATATAATACTTCCGATACGATAACATAGTCTTTTATGAAAGTCTAACGCTGTTAAAAATTGTTATATTATAATTTTTTTAAACTTTTTATCATTTAGTTTTTTTGAAACTTTAACTATTTCGTGTTTATAAGTACGACTCGGACGTAAACTAAATGTAAGTTGATTCGGTTTTTTGAATCGTGAATTCGGTATACTTGTTTCCTGAACCAGTCTACTGCAGGAACCGATACAACTTACTGCTAGTGTACGTAGAGGCCACAGAAGAATTTTCAAATTAATACACACTCTTTAAATAAAATGTGATATTTAATTTGACTCAATTCGGAAGATAAAACTTACGAATTTATACTTCATTGACGTAAGTAAGTATTTGGGAAATACATTGTTTATATTTTAGTAAATGTAAAAAAGATATGTAGATTTTTTATATAAGCATGACAAGATTAATAACAACGAAGAATACTTTAATGTTCTTCGCGAATTTAAAAGATATTCAAAAGGAAGTATTAACAAATTTTTATTTTTACTTATATGATTGCAGAAGTCTTCATCCAAGACTTCATCAAGATCCAAATAACTCCGGACCAATCTCACACTCCTAAGGTTAGCTCCATATACATTTCTTTGAGTTTTATGCTGATTTTTGCTTCCAAATGATTTGTGATAAATGTGACACTCGAAAGGTTTGCTCCGAAGATGTACTGCATTGGCGTGATATTTGAGGTCTCTCTTGTCACAAAAGGATTTGAGACATTTGTCAAATTCAAAGGGTTTGTTCCGATTATGTACTGAATATATGCGATGATTCAGGTTTCCTCTGTTTGCAAATGACTTGTTGCAAACTTCACATTCAAGTTGTCTAATACTCTTTTATGTAGTTTTGATATTTCTTTTTAAACTCTCTTTTCGCATGATTACTTTTTTGATACCTTTTACACGTGATCCACTGGATCATTACAATCATCACCAACATCCGACAAATCATCATAAGGCTCTTCTCTAACACTATAGAAACGATCTTTTAAAAAAATATCTTTGACATGCTTAAAAATTGTATACCTAACTGAATCGTTTCTGCTTTCCATTGTCTTTGCTATTTTTGCTATCAGTTTAGTAAGAAGACTCGTAAAAAAATTCTATGCCCATCAATTTGTAGGTTTTTTCAAAACCTTTAAATCAGTTTAACTTAAATGGTCTTACGTGCATTCCTCGTAAAGATACAATTATTTAACTGTAGAGAAATAATTGTTTTCATTTTTCAAATCATTTTTCATTTACATGTACACGGCTTCGTAAATGAGATGGGAAAACACTTTAGTTCCGAAAAATGTTTGCTTTTGTATTCTGAATAAGAATTAGTAGTCATGGATTAGATTCTTAGAATATTCATGGTTTTGTCTCATCAACATTTTAGAATTCAAAAAAATATTGGAGTCCAGTAAACGGCCGTATCCTTACGAGGAATGCACGTAGGACAATTTAATTTAAACGTATTTAAAGGTCTTGACAAACCTACAAATTGATGTAGTTTCAAAATCTTGATACGACTTTTATTGACTGAGTTATGACGTTTTGAAGTTTACTCATTTTTTACTTAGGTATGGCTAAAGGGATTGAACGGTCGTGTGTATACGCATATAAAATTATAATAGTAATAATGTAATAATGATAATAACAATATGCAATTATGAAATACTCATATTTTTGTAGTTTTAATTTATAATAATAAATATATAACTTAATATTAATAATATTTTTTTTACTCATAAAAAGGGCGTTTCAAAGATTCATTGCATCGTGATTCTTTTCAACATTCTTCACTCTATGTTCTAGGGCTATAATTATAAGGATATAATATTTTTATTTACATATTTTACTTAATATACGCATGAATACAAGTTATTATGTTTGTATTCACAAAATCAACACCCAATTTAATTCATTACTTTCCTTCACCTTCAGAGCTTTCATTGATTGAACAACAACAGCGGTGTCTTTAGCAATCCCTTCAACAACGACCAGCTAAAACCATATATAAAATTAAAATGATGGACGGAATAGAAGAAGAAGTACGCTATCCCTCTTTGGTGGATGCAACGAACGCAGGTTCTTACGATCACTGGCTGACGATGTTTGATATCTCAGCAATAATGAGGTTTGTTTATAACCAACCCGCCGACACCTTCAAGGTCTTACACCCAGGCCTACTCGGACACACTCTGCTCGAGTACAGAACCAGAAAAGGCTACACTTTGACGATATTCCTCAATATCAATGAATCCCATTGGGTTACATTGTGGCTGGGATGTAATCAGAATCTTCCTTATGCATTGTATCACGACAGCAAAGGTAATTCGATTCGATTATAAGCTATTTCACTTCGATATATATTTACTTGAATATAATTGCATTTTTATAGGCCATGATATTCCACGTAAAATTGAAAGTCTTTTAAAAATGTACGACTATTTAGTATTGACGGTCAAAAAAAAAATCAACATGACAATCATAATTGCGGCTTACATGTCCTGTTGAATTTCTCAGCCACAATTGATGTGGTTGTAGAGAGCACAGAAGAACTGAGCACCATCCAAGACTTATTAAAGATGCAGTGCGACTACGAAAAGGCCTTACCCGACGACAGTGGTGATATGGACGAGCATCGAAGGGATTTTGTTATGAAATTGGAAAGTAGCGAAGAGTATAGCCAATACTATGCAGAAAACCTTGCCGCTTTGGAAGCATCGGCACCACGAGCTCCGTCAAACAATTTTCCTAAAATAATTGAAAACCGGAAAGTCCATACTACAATCCACCCGCCTTCTGCATCTAAAAACAGTCAAAAACCCGTGAAAAGGTATTGGACATTTTTTATTTATTTTGCGTTACTAAAGTTACTTAAGTTACTTAAGTTACTTGAGTTACTTGGGGTTACTTTGGCTATACGATAAACGATATATTTTACAGCAATCAAAAACCCACGTACGAGCTCGTACTTGTTCCTGGAGAGCCGGAAATAAGCTCGCCTCCGGTGTCTGGCAAGGATGAGCAAAGGTTGTTGAATCGACTGTCTTTAACTACCTTAATTACATAGATAGATACAATGCTAAATTTTATTTTACAGGACCCAAAATATTATGTTTGCCGAAGGGTCGTTGAACGTTCAGCGCATCACAGACCAAACACTGGGTGGAAAAATTGACATTGATTCGTACCTTATTCTGGCTAAGAGTTTGAGTGCGTTCAAAGTTGATTATGAAATTGAATGGTCGTTACAAGGTGAACACACGTGGCGATACGAAATTTGCGAGAACGTCAAAGCCCTGGAGCGGATCAAAGATTTTATAAGCAGAACTTCAACATTTAAGACTTTCAAAAAGTTGGCATTTATAGAGGGTCATTTGGCAAATTATGGCTCAGAAAAAATTTTTGTATTGTTTGCCGTGGATGACTGGCTGCTAAGAACATACTCAAACCTAATGAGGATATACATGGAAAAGGTTATTTGGGTTACTTGGGGTTACTTGGGTTACTTAATAAATCATGTATGGAATTTCAGGTCGTGATCAATGCTTTTGACTCGTTGCCTGAAAATTCGAAGACAAGCCTTAGTCTGTTTACTTAGGTTACATTTACGTATGCCTTTTAAAATCCACCGTCATTGAAATTTCAAACTTTTTTGTCCAAGGTGCTTGGTCATGACAATTTTCAGAGGCAGAAGGCATTCCATTTGGAAAAAATAGGGAATTTTTTTTCCAATACAAGGTCCCCACGTTTTCCAAGGATTGACAACCTTATAACTTATGAACCTCAACAGCACAAAATCACAAAGGATCTGTACAGCCATAAGTTGATTTCGATCATAGTTGCGAATGGCTTGATTAGCCATGTGTTTAAAAATGAAAGAAGCAGTTTAATAGTGCTGCGCAACCAGCTTATGGCGTACCTTAAGTCGATGACTAACGTTCCGGTTACTCGAGTGGAAATTGTCGAGACATTTAGGAACTTGGAAGATTTGGAAATTTCCATGTTTCCAGCTGCCTGGTCAAGTGCTTCCAACGCTTGTAATATAGATTACTCGACGTGCATACTTCGCCTACTTCAGGAACTATATATGCAAGGAGCCTTCGTTAAGGTTATAGACTGGAAGCACTATGTCGACTCCCAAGTTATGGACGCGAAGAAGTTATTTACCGAAAACTTTGAACGCGGCACCACCATCCCGACCAAACGTGATATCGATGTAGCCTACAAGACCATCGAAATTTTTCTTGCCTTCGTTGATGGTACCGTTGCTCGTAAAGCTAACCAAAGGGCAGACTTGATGTACCTCAACGACATCAAGAAAAAGAGCGACACCTTCGCATATAAATTTAAGGAATCTACGCCAAGCTTATTTGGAAATTTCGAAAATCAGGCAGATTTTTTCAAATGTAGCAAGTACCACAACGTGTCGTTTTCAGGCTACTTCGAGTCACTGTATCGCAGCTGTAGGAATGTTACGCCAGTTACAGAGAAAGAGAGAGTGATATATTTTTTCGAACTTTTGATAAAAGCTCGTTCTTTCTTAATCAACCGCTCTCATAGTACCTGCGTCTTGGCTCCAGCAGTGTATTTTAGCGGACTGAAAGAGAATATCGTAGATAGCACGGACTACGTGGACATCGGACGCTGCATCGAAAATCCGAAACACGTGAGTATTCACTACGAAAATTATCATTTTCGATCAACGATTGTTACTTTTTTTTTACGTTTATAGGTTATAATGTTTCTCGTGAGAGATCACGTATTCGGCGTCGAGACGAACTTGGTCCAACATATGGGTACATTAAAGGCTTGGATTAAAAATAACATCGTTTATAGTATTCGCATCGGTTTTAGTAAATTACTGTGAATTTTCATGATATTCACTGAGAAATTATTCAAAGTTATGTGCCTTGAATAGCCAACACTGTGCCTTATTTCCTAATGTACAGTTTTGCAGATATTATTTGTAAACACTTCTTACGGCAAGAATTTCTTAATAGCGACTGAGCGTATGAAGTGTAATATTAACGAGCACACCATCACAAAAGAGAAACATATCTCTGAACCCACATGAATACAGGGTGTAGTGGTATGAGAAGGAATAAAATAATAACAAAGCCAAGGTAAAAATTCTTTGTAAAAATATCTTGTAGGCTATGTAGAAATTCTGCAGAAATTTTGCGACTTTTTTCAAGGGATTTGCTGATAAGTTGACTGATGCCTACGTACCGTTACTAACCTCATCGTTTTGAGTAATTTATAATTAAAAGCACAGTCGAAAATGGTCAAGTTTCACAGCTCCTAGTATAAATGGAACTTGAAAGATCGTTATTTATACCGAATTGGCGGCGAGTTTTGGATAATTATAAATTGCCCATAAGAAAGAATTTATAAACTGTTTTACGAGAGAGTATAGGATATTATGCAGCTGCGTCAGTGCTAGCCCATGTATAGTTTACGCAGCCTCACGGGGGATAATGATCGCGAACATGACGAGGCCTTACGACGATCGCCGAGCTGTTTTATAGTATGAAGCGCTATCCGGCCCGTGATCGTGATGAATGATTTTTTTCGTCGCATGCGTGTACTACGTATTCGCTTCCGACGAAGATCCGACACTTGCATACATCGCTTGCTCGTCCCGTTTTCTTGCAGCTATACAGTCGGTCAGTCCAAGCCTCGCGATGGATCGTCTTTGCAGCTCCCCGCAGTATAGCATAGCAGAAACCGTTGCACATCAGGGCCGAAGGAAACCTGCTACTGCCGCTGCTGTGTCTATATGCCCTGGTGCATATGTATAGCAGGGATCGGCAGCAAGCGGAGCATTATCAGTTGCCAATATGTGCGGCAATTATGCAATATAGCCAGCGGCGAATCTTGTCCTGCTTCTTATGTAACCAGTTCACAATGCGCCTCGGTTATGGGTAGTACAGCTACCGTACGCGTACACGCGACGAGTACATTAACGTGCGGCTCTCGAGTCTGCACACTTAACTGTTTGCCCACGATGATGATGATGATGATGCGTTTCGACGTTCATTGAGACGAGTCAATCTGTGTAAATCTATTGGCAATTGCACAGCCCAGCCTCCTCTTCGTTACTCTGCTCTGTACTCCACCCTCTCGGTCATCGCCGTATATCGACCATTTCGAACGTGGACACAAGTTGATCTTAATTTTTTAAATTTAATTGTAATCGTAAATAAAAGGCGAAGCTCGCGCGTCGAAATATTTATTAACATCTAATTTCAGAGAGGGAATAAAAGAGAGAAGTCGCGCAGCAATGGGATGGTAATTTTATACTTTTCACGCTTCGCATCGAGCGCTCTTCATTACGCGTTTAAAGAGCTGCATATTACTTTAACGAGCAGAAATGAAATTTATTAAAATCTCTGCCAGCTTCGCGAGAGTGTACAGTGGTACACATTTCTTAATTACGCGAAAGAGAGAGAGAGAGAGAGAGATGGAGAGGGCAAAAGAGAAGAGGCCAAGATAAATTTTCGCTTACACACGAAAATAGATGAGAATGGCATAGTGAAGCTGCAAGATTGAGAGTATTCTTGCGACGCGACGTGTAGCAGCAAGCCCGGCTTCGCGTATTCGAACGTGCATGCGTATGCGTGTGTGCGTGTGCGTGTGTGTGGTGTTGGAGGAATAATTTTAGCTTCGTATATCGTGTTGCGTGCATAAACACGGAAAATAGCCACCGCTCGCGAGAGAGTTTATAATTACCTTGAGGCTTACCCATCTTCGTATATTATATACACGCCGGTGTGCAGTAACCTATTTGGACGCGCGGGGAGATTCGCCTCTTCAAGCGGAACTGTACATCGTGTGAATATTAACAACTCGACTGCGAATTTTCCATTTGTTAGCTGGCGCGTCGCGGCGCGACCTGCCATTAACTAAAGCAACATTGCACTATTAAGCGGGAGAACGCGAGGTATTAGTTGCTGCAATTTTTCTCATCGCGACCCTGATGAAGATGCTCAGCATCGTGTGGCTAGATTTTGAACGACTAAAAGTTTCTTGGACACAAGAGAAAGAAATCGATTGCAATGAATTTATTAGACGTCTCGACTTATACAATTATTTTAACTTTACCACTTGCAGATGTACAGATATATAAGTATTCGCCATCTAGCGGAGAAGGCTCAAAGAGGTATTATCACCGTATTCAATTGAATAAAATTGTATTATTTATTTAAAAATTGTTAAAGACAAGGCAATGCGGTAATATCTTTCAAAACATTTTGAATTGGCATTTTTTGGTCATGAGGTCACCATTGAGTATTTCTAGCAGGACGATCAAATGTCACGAAACTTTACGTATCACACATTACTCATGACTTAATATTACTATTGAATTTTTCTGAAAAACTCATAGTAATTTGATTTTTAATCTATATTGCTCTATTTGAAACTGCATCATGAGTACTAGTAAAAAAACAGATAATCGTTATACAACCATTTTTTCTGGTGAATTTTAATTGATTCGATTTTGATTTCGGAAGATTTTGTATCATTTAACTACGAGTTTTCCAAAAGCAGACCAGCCAAACAATCAGAGTGTAATTTCAAAACCATTTTTCGATTTTAAATGGATAATGTGACTGCTGTCCGGTGTCAAGTTGATTCAACAGATGTCCGAGCGAGCGAGCAATAGGATACCTCGTAAACGACAATAATCGGGAAATGTCTTGGTCACATTATCAACACAATCGCACTCGAGTACCGAGCAATTAAATCTCAACGTCTTAGCTTCGTCCGTAAATCGTCATTGAAACGGATCGGCTTCTCTGTGTGCGTGCGCTTATATTTAAAATAATATAAATTAATTATCACTCGCCGTAGAAATGGAATTGGAAATCCGAGACCAAATTGGAAGTACATTTTATACGAGTAGTAAGTTGAGAGAGTCGACTCCGCACGCAGCGAAGGGAATGCGCTGTATATACGCATTATATATAGGAGCGCCGAATATGGGAATGTGAAAAGACGACGAGCTCGTCGTTGAGTTGGCCATCCTTTCATTCGCGGCGCGCAGTACAATGAACCGTCGAGGTATCCGGATATAAATTTATACCTACACGCACAATACATACGTATAGCAGTGCAGGTTAGCGATGTAAGGAACAGAGAGAGAGAAGTGGTACCAGAGGCTTACGTATGTACCTGCACCATTCCAACTCTCTGCTTCTTCTCTTTCAACTTTTTTTCTTTTTTTTTATATTATCTGGCCCAGGGCAATAGCAACAGCCGGCACATACGTATTGCACTTGCAAACCTCTAGGAGCTGCTGCGCTTTGCCGTCAGCCGTGGTGCTCTTTATTTCTTTTTTTCTCACATTTTTTTTTCCGCTTTTTATTTCATTTTTTCCAACCTTCGCACCAACCAAACAACAAGAACACGAGTACGGCCGAGAACGAGGCAGCAAAGTACAAGTATCGCTGTACTCTCCTGCAAATTCTGTACGATTACACTTTGTACGAGTGTTTACGTATCGGTGTGCGGTTGTTCATTCCGGAGCGTCGTAGAGGTGAGACGGAAAAACTTTTTTTCGTAGGTATGACCATCGTCGCTTAGCGCCCCCTTACATCTTGCGGAAAAGTTTTTATAATTGCTCACAAGTTTCTTCGCTTAATACCCTCACAAGGCTATACTAATATTTTTTCTTAGATGACAATAAATTGCTGTCGCCTGTCGCGCATGGACCGTGTTGATTTGTGTCGATGCACGTCCGGGTCATTGCGTTTCGAGGCATTGCTTTCTGCGATACGATGAATTTTTAAATCGTTTAAAGGCCGGACAGTGTCAATAAGTACATAAGACGAGCCACGAGACTCGCTACAGAGACACTTTTTGGCTCTCTCGTCGGAACAATAACGAAACAATTTGCAGCATCGGATTCGCAGTGAATAACTCATGTTGTACATCGAGTGATGCGGACAGGGCTTTAACCGAATTGAATTCCTTTCGAGCGAACGGCTACCACGTATACATACACGTAGTCGTAGGCGATTACACCCTAGGGAAGAGAGAGAGAGAGAGAGAAAGAGAAAAAACTCGTTTCAGATGAGCGCAGCGACAATAATTAATGAGCACTTATGCTCGCCGCTCGAAAGAGAATAACAATGGACCGATACCACGCGGGCGCAAACACACACATAGGTATATATGTGCGCGCGCTCTACACGAGAACGATATGCTCGGTCCCATATAGCTATTATACGACTGAATCGAGTCGGGGGCTGCTGCGCCACAGCCACTACTACGTACACCAAGCAGAAGAACAGCCTATGCATGGATAGGCTTAAACGTGCTGCAGCGCTCGGTGTACATAGGTATATATCTATATGCTATCTGTGCATTAGCATAGTCACTCGGCGTGAAAGCTACCAAACGCAAAGCCGCACATAATATCGAAAGGCTCCCTTGCGCGCAATAACGCATGCATACAATACAGATATAGATATATACACATATAAGAGAATGAATTTCGTACACACTGCACAGATCGATCGCGAGCCTCTCTCTCTCTTTCTCTCTCTCTCTCTCTCTCTCTCTGCATATATACATGCTCGACACACCTTCGCAGCTCTTTTTCCTATACATGCACTGCCTGCGTATTCCAACTCTATTGGCCCAGCTTATATTGTCGAATATCCTTAGCATGCATAGCTTTACGGATGACCTGCGTTACGATTGCAGCTCCAAAGAATAATTCATTCCCCAGTTATAATCGTCGATCGATCGATACATTTTTCGCTTTGAAATTTTAATTCATATAATTTTGTACGTCGCTTGTGCGTGGAGCCTTCGAAGTTGACGACCTGCTCAATTGCAGCTCGATGACGTTGGAAAAGAGAGAGGGAGAGAAAAGAGACAAGATGTAATATATATTCGTGTATCGCGCCTCGTAAACGTTGCAGTCGTTTTATTATCGCGACATGATTAGGTAACCTCGAGCTCTCGAAGCAACTGTGTAAACAGAGCTAGTCGATCAAACGACTGGCCTCCTCCTTCTCCTCGCTGCGTTTGTGTACATACACGTGAGCGTTGCAGTGTATGTGCAGCTTAAATACGAAGGTGTCATTTTTACCCGATCATTGCGCGGCAGCGAGTGCCATCTCGGGTCATCGGCCACGTACCAACGCCAGAATCCAACGAATGGCAAAACTGTGTCGAGTCGAGCCGAATCTTGTAAGCTTGAGATTGACGCTAACTCCTTCGAAATTTTTAAAAGGTTATATGGGCATGACAGTGCACAGTCGTATCTCGCATGGCCTTTTAAACAATCGCATGATCGATCATCTTCCGTGCTTACAATTATCGATTTTGTTTTTCATTTACTCTTCTTTGCAGTAGCAGCTCGATCTACTCAAAAAAATAATCGAATTACTAAAAATATTCTCTCTCACTATACTTTATCAATTCAATAACATTTCCTCTAAAACAGTGTCTCTAATATTTTCCTCTTTAAAATTCTCAACATTGAAAATGACCCTAAGATCAAAATATATGCGGGCATACAAAATAATTTAAACTACATGATCATTACTTCAGACCAGCTTTCAACTACTTTAAATGAGATAATACCACTTTAAATTTTTACCACTAGATGGCAAGTTCTTTTGTCTGTAAATCTGCAAGTGGCTAAATCAAAATAGTTGTATAAGTCGAAACAAGATTTAAAAAAATTTTATTAATAAAACGGAATTATACAAAAACGATATCAAGTGAAAAAGTGATTCACACGAGCGAATAATTGTCGACTCGAGCACTGCATACGTACGTTGGGCAAGTAACCCAAGTACCACACAGCCGTTTCCAAATAATTATTAATGTATTTGCCGCCACATAGGCTCTTAACGTTTGGAGTATTGAAAGCAAGAGCCAGATAGAAGCGTAGCGAGAAATATCATGCTCGAGCTTATAGTACAGAACGGGCAAGAAAAGGAACATTGCAAAAACGAAATAAAATTCGTAGGAGGGATAGAAGCAGCAGTAGTAGCAGTGGAAGCGGCGGTAGTAGCTCGATTTCGACCCTGAAACGCATTAAATGCAGGACACAGAGAGCGAGAGAGAGAGAGAGAGAGACGACTACGAGTTGGCTGGTGTTACTGGTGCGCGCTGTAAAGAAGGGGAGGACGCAGAAAAGAGATGGAGAGTTAGCGATTCGTATTATAAGGGGGAGCTCTCGGGAGCGACACCAAAACCCAACTACATTACACGTAAATCGAAAGGGAAAAAGTTGTACTATAGAAGAAGAAGTGAGAGAGAGAGAGAGAAACGCTTTAACGCTCAATCTATCCTAGCGATCGGCGAAGCTTAATCTTCTTCTCTCATCTCTCTCCGACGCATTATGCCGCTCGGTCTTTGTTATACATTTTGGGGATGCGAGTGTGATATTGATTATGTATTACACCATTTGAAAATCAATTGTTTTTCAGCGAGCGAGAGATAAAACGCTTCGATAACAAGAAACTAGATCTCGTAAACATCATAGACATATTAGGCAGGAAATTTCATCAGAAGGCAGATAAGAGGGTAAGATGGGTATTACATAATTGAGAAATTCGATGAAATAACAAACGGGGCGCCCAGACACGATGGCGCGCGCAGACTGAATTTCATAAAATGAATTACGTTGTACCGCGACATATTCTGCGAATTATTAAGACGTCTCTGCTCGTGTATAATTCGAGCGAGTGCGTCCGATCATCCAATGTATAATTATCCAATAGATGCAATGGAATTAGCCGAACGTGCGCCGGCCATTGGCTCATACAATATACGTTTATGTACAAGTGTTTGTACGAGCTGAGCAGGTAGATATATGCGCGTTTAAGGCAGGTACACACATCTGCAGGGTGTATAGATATAGACTCAGGCAATGTATACATAAACGTATACACGGAGTTAGGGCCGCTGCACTCGTGCAAATGTGCTCTCTCGGGTATAATGCACAAACTAATCGCGTGCGTCTGCGTCATTTGTACGAGCGATCATCCGCGTGTGTGTGTAGGTACGTACGTAGAATCGAGTCACGTACGGATCATCGTAGCATCGTACAGTATTATAAGGAGGCTGCCCGGCGAATGTAATCGAAGAGTCGATGATTAATTCGAAGCTAGATGCCGATTTCACGTGCCCGAGAGAGATATTGAAAGCTGTATTATGGGTTCTCGAGCTCTCTTTTGTATCAACTAACTTCGCTCGAGACGCGAGCCGCGAAATGTATCTTCATATCATCCCGCGTATACGAGTCGGTTAATTAAAGCCGCGCAGCTTTTTATCTTTTACGCGTGTAATACGAGCGACGAGCAAACGCATCTAGCCCCGCGCTCGGGCTCGCGATGCCGTTTCTCGGGTCACGACGATACTTTTATACCTATATGAACGTTGTATTACCAGCTGCGCCCCCTGGAATATCGGTCGCGCCAAGTCCGCATGATCGGGCCGCGGTATTAATTAAGACTTTTTCCGCGCGAGCGTTGATAGGCCCAACGATCATCCCAACGTATCATTACAGTGTCGTGCTGTCAGACGGACGCTTATCTTTTGCAGATCATTACAATTTATTAATTTCTCGCGTTCGCGTGCTTGCGTCGCGGTTACTTTATTTTATGCGCGGGCCGTTCTGCGCGCGAGACTTCCCCTTATTATATAGGAGCCTACCTATATTATTGCTTGCGCATACGTCGTGGCTAGATCGTCCGCGTAATAAATTAGAGAGGCTCACTTTTACGCGATCGTAGCTGTTCAGAATTAAATTGCCTTCGATTGCCGAGTAAACATGTGTGTACGATGGTGTGTGCGGTTAATGATCTCTGCGTCTATACGTCCTTTTCCGCCTATACCGCATCATCGCGGATCGTGCTTTTTTATACGAGGATGCTTTTTCAAACGTGCTCAGTTTCGGCGACGCAGCCGCTATATCCTCGTTGATCTCTCATTCGAATCGTGGATCTCTCGGCTCTCTCGAGATGAAAGACTTATTGCCATCGGCCGCATACGCGATGACGGACATCGATACCGATAGCGGCTCCCATTCAAAGTGACCGGTTTAACAGATATCTGCGGATGCCTCCCCTAAAATCCTGGTCCACTTAATTTGTATCACTCGTAGGGCATCTTGTATCGGCCACCGCGGCAAGATCATCGCCCATTGAAAAGGATCGAGCTAATATAATGTAACGAGCCGCGCGGCCTTAACGCGGCACAAGCTCTCGAATCCCACAAAGTGCAGTGCGTATACAAAGTTCAGGATATCGAGCAAACTGTTTGCTCACTGCACGCGCGCGCGCGCCTCTAATTCTCTCTCCTGGGTCCGCGCGCTAGGCTTGCGATTCGAGTGCCCGGATAAGCTAATTTGCCGCTGCCACACGCGCCGCTCGATTCGTGCACGCTGTTGCGAGTTTCGTCGAGGGTTCGAGAGCTGCTGCCGGCGTGTGTAGCGCGTGAAGCGCCAAACCTTTCGCCACGGAAATCCGCGCAGCCGCATCCTCGCGCCCCGAGGGCCGAGACTGTATATAGAGAAGCGAGCTACTTTGGGTGCCGCGTCGCAGCTTCCTATCCTTATGTACGCGTATCCAAAGAAAAGTCTGAGACGCGCGTAATGCAGCATAACGCGGCGTTGGAGTATACGAGTTGGCTCCGTTGGGGTAGCTCAACTCCTGCGCCCCTCCTATACACAGCTGCCACCGCCGACACCGACGCCGAGCGTATCTTCTACTCTCGTGTTGCCGAATGGGCGAGGGGCGACCCTTTCGGACTGGAATTTACTGCCGAAGGATCTTCGTCTCGAGTTTACATGATTCCCATATATATTCAAGCATGTAGTTATATATATATTCACTGCTTAGCTATGGCCTGCAACTTGTCACTCCAAGCTTATTGTTAGCAAGTTTGTTGAAACCTCATTATAGGAACTGCGATAGGCGAGAGTTGATAATCCGTAAAATTTTGAAAACAGTCTATTACTGCTTGGTAGTGCATCAAAGACTAGCTGATCAAACTTTTCATTCGTTTGAGACCAATTAAATTGCACCGAGCAAATACATTTTTTGATAAGATTGAAATGACTGTCAACGAGTTTTCTTTCGAGTCTAAGCGATGAATTCAATCTATCGTTGAGTCAAAACTTCTCTCACCAACCTGAAGAGTCATTTAAATGTTAGATGTTGTGATTTAAAATAATATTAAACAATCAATAAACAATGAAAATCTACTCAAGTTTAAAAACTAGTTCTTAGATCTCGTTGTCGAGCAAATAAAATAATTCATAGTAAATTACTCGCACATAAGATGACTACATTTAAATTAAGGTGAACCGAATACTTAAATGGCCTTATAAGTGAGTCATAATGAATGGCCGAGTAAACTAGCCTTTTAAAAGGCCGCAACAAAGCGCTCAAGAAAAAAATTAGAAAGTCAAATAAACCACACGAATAAAGGGAAAAACGAAAAGAAAGTGTCTGTATGTGTGTAGACACGCGCGGATGCGGACACACTCTGCTAGGTGGAAGTAGTAAAATACGCTTTAGCGCAGCGACTTAAAGCGCAAGAGCCTATAGGGTGACTCCGCAGCATTGAAAAACGAAGAAATTTTCGAGAAATAAAAGAGACGTAGAATGAGAGACCCGAAATAATAGCGGTTCCTTTTATTTCGCGAGTTACTTCAAAAGAGCTGGGAAACCTCGAAAACTGTTTCGCTCAAACGAGACCATATGCCACCTCGCAGTTATATACGCTCTTTTTCTTTTCTCCCGCTAGTCTCTTCGTTGTGACTCGTTTTTTTCTTTCTCCTCGTTATATTGTCGATTTTCTGTTTTAAAACTCCGATCTTTTATCTGCAATTTAATATTTGTAATTACTTTTATTCTGTCACTAAAATATTTTACAATTCAATGTCTGAGATATGTTGCCACAATGCAGAAGAATTTTAATTTCGCAATTTTTTTTCTCAAATCATTTGATCTTGTCTGAGTTAAAGGCTCGAAGTAATTATTATATTAATGAAAAAATAAACTTTCAAAATATTATTTAATGGATACTGTATAAATTATAATCGCAAAATAATTGATTAAAGTTGTTAACCTGTAAGGTTTAAATGTAACAATGTTTAGTCAGTTAGCAGGTGCTTGCATTTGAAACGTCTTTGATATCAATGGTGAAATAAACAATGTATACTTTTTTTTGTTCCAAAATATTTTTCGTGAAAGCATTCGGCAAATATACAGGCAAAATCACGCGTACCCATAACTGCCTTACTTATGCCCAATAATTATAGATGTGACAAGTTTTGCCAGTGAAGGTTGGCAGACACGACATCGCCTTGCTAAGCCGAGTGATGCGTTAACTCGCCAGAGTGTGGCTGGATTTCGTCGATGAACAAGTGTTTACCAATTATCTTAGAGCATAGATCTTTTTGTCAAATCGAACCATAAGGTCAGCCATTTTATACGATTAACCTCAAATATTTCATTGGTGTGAATCGAGAAAATTTACATAGAAAACATTCAATCAACGAGATGATGGAAAACAACAGTGCCATTATTAGGTATAACTTTCTCGTTTGATATACTTCGATGATCATTTTTATGAGCAGTTTCTAATTTCTAACTCGATTATTAATCAGGATTAAGAATGAACCGAGTGATACTTGGCCGGCTGATGGTGATGGTTATGTTTTTGATCCAGTTGACTCTTGTAAAGTTGAAAACTATGAAACATTACCATTCTATAAATCATCAGTGAGTTTAATCATTTGATTTATGTTCTGTTTCTCCACTATCAAAAACTATCAACCAATTTTAATTTTAGGCCAATGACATGAATGAGGATATGATACTACAGGAAAAAACAGATGAAAAAATACCCATTGTTTTTGAGCGCAAAGATTTTAAATCTGAACCGGAGTCTTTATCAACAACAATCCGCAAATTTCAGGATCGGATTTGTCAATCTATTGTGAAAATAGAAAACAAAGATCAAACCAATTATTTTCTTGATCCTATAGTTTTGATAGAACAAAAATTTAATCGTTATAATAATTTTCAACTCAACGTGAATACTCGGATAAATTCAGAACACGATCGTAACAAATACTTCGAATGTGGGGTTTGTCATAAATCATTCGGACTCAAACATCACCTCGAATCTCACATAAATGCAGTATATGATCGAAGCCAACCCTTCGAATGTGACAAATGTCTTAAATCCTTTGGTGACAAGAGAAACCTCAATCGTCACATAAATGCCGTACATAATCTAAGCAAACCCTTCAAGTGTGACATTTGTGAAAAATTATTTGGAATGAAAAGTACCCTTAAAACTCACATTAATGCAGTACATGATCGGAGCAAACCCTTTGAATGTGAGATTTGTCATAAATCATTTGGTCAAAAACCAAACCTTGAACGTCACGTCAATACTGTACATAATCGGAATAAACCTTTCGAATGTGAAATTTGCCACAAATCATTTGAATTAAAGGGTGATCTTACGCGTCATGTGAGTGCAGTACACGAACAGAAAAAACCCTTTGAATGTGAAATTTGTCACAAATCATTTGGGGGCAAGAAAACCTCAAACTTCACGTCGATGTAGTACATTTTTGGAGCAAACTTTTTGATTGTGAGATTTGTCACAAATCATTTGGAAGGAAAGATAACCTCATATGTCACGGCAACAAAATACATCTTCGGAACAAAGCTTTCGAATCTGATATTTGTAATAAATCATTTTCAAGAAGAGTAATCTCAAAACTCACATAAATGCAGTACATGATCAGAGAAAACCCTATCGAGTGTGAGATTTGTCGCAAATCGTGTGGACTCAAACATAACCTTAAAGCTCATATAAATGCAGTAAATGCAGTACATATTCGTAGTAAATTGAACTAATTTTGGTTTCAAGATTAAAGCAAGTCATTGAAAAAATTAGATTATTTTCACGGCAGTTGGACAGAATGAATTTTTACTCGCATGAGTATTTATTGTTTGAAAACTCTTGACAAAAATATTCTACTATTTTGTGAACAAATTTAGGATATATAAACTGTTATTAATTGGCTTAAAAATGTAAAAAATAGTTTGTCATGTACTGTACAGAAACTAATGTAATAAATAATTCATCTATGTTTTCAATTGGCTTTTTTTTTATTATCACTGTAAAATCGATTTTTAAACGTTCCATCTATCCATTCACCAAGTACGCCTTATCATTATAAAGGTAAAAAATTGTCTCAATTCGGTTCCCAAATACTAAATTACCCCTAAATTTTGTGCCTTTCTCAAGTACCCATTATTTTTCAACCTTGTCCGGCACATCGATGTCCTATATCGTCACACAAATGGAAACTTTGCCTAATGAAATTTTGAGGGGAAAAAAATAAAGGATCCTTTTGATTGAGCCATATAACGGAGATTAAGCCGGCGCGAAAATCGCAACGCAAGCGACATTGTTTCAATAGACCGCAAGGAGGCAAGAATTGCGGCTCGCGTGTGTGCACGACGCAGCGCAAAGTAAGCGTGGGAGCAAGGGTGTAGGTCAACAAAAGAGCCGTTAAAGCGCGTCTCTCGTCATGAGTACACACACACACACACACACACACACACATCCAGCGCAGCAGCAGCAGCAGCAGAAAGCGAGAGCATCCCTTAGGTACACACAGCGAAAGAGATAATGTGAGTTGGCTCGCCGCTGACGGGGTGTTTGCTTTCGGCGCGCCGCGTTTGCACACGTACCAGAGAGCTGCACCCGTATATATTATACATACATAGCTCTCTTGGCACACGCAATAGCGAGCAACCGAGAGAGAAAGTGCAGCTGAGCGCGGCTTCTTTATCAAGCTGCGATCCGCACATCTTTATCGTGTCGCAAGTATACTGAGCTTTCGGTAAACGCCCTCAAAATGACATTTAATTTTGTTCAGGCTGCTTAATAGCTCGACTAGCGTCATTCCTCGCTCGCTAACGCTCGCTCGGTTTTAGATCGTTTCAAAGAAATTGTAAGAAATGTTGGAGAAGTAAGAATATTATAAGGCATATTTATGAAATATTTAAATTTTAAACAATATTAGATGTTGAGACATAATAGAATATGATAGAATCATGTACATGGAAATATTATCTCTTCGTCTTCGCCTTAAATACAGTTTAATGTAATCGGTCATGATTCATTTAATTCAAAATAATTCAAGAAATTGATAGAATCATGTTCATTGAAATACTCTTTGCATTCACCTATATTACAGT